>CAEFZP010002169.1:150000-190000 GCA_903064625.1 Mallotus villosus
GGTCACAAAGGGATGAGGAGATGAGGGTCATAAGGATGTGCTAGGAAATATGGTCTGTATGGAGCTGTATAGGTGGGTAGTCTGAAACGTGACCTCCCATCCCTCTGCCTCTTCTGCCCTGCCAGGCAGAGCTATGACATCGACATCTCAGCAGTCGTGGACCAGTCAGGCTTCAGGTCTGGGAACAGCCTGGATCTCAAGAACCTCTTCTTCAGGTCAGCTGATACCTCCGCCGGGCCTCTCCAGCGGCTGTTCATGCGTCCCCCCCTCCCCCAGTTCTCTCTCTAGTAGCAGCACTGACTCAAATTTACATTCATTTAGCTTTTATCCAAAGAGTCGCTTTTATCCAAAGAGTCGCTTTTATCCAAAGAGTCGCTTTTATCCAAAGAGTCGCTTTTCTCCAAAGAGTCGTGTGAATCATGGGGGGAGGATTTCAAAGCGTTTGCGATGTGTCTCTCCTCTGCAGGTATGCCTGAGGGGACGCCCTCCACAGGCTCCACCGTCCCCGTCACTCTCAATGCATCCGTGTTCTCAGACCATTAAACCATATAGGCCTGCTGCAAAGGTCTGTATTGTACATGCATTGTTGAAGGATTCAAATGAATTGAATCTTCAGTATCAATGCAAGTGGAGAGAGAGAGAGAGAGGCCTATGGAAATGGTGTGAGAGAAACAAATAAACAACGTCAAGCTGTGAGTGTTTCTTGTCCAGTCTACTTTCCTGTTAAAACAGGTCCGGGGCCTATAGGACGTTAGACACTGCGAGAGGGTTCCACACATGTACACTATATTCCCAGTGCTTTTACCACCACACAGCCCCCTCTGCTCCTGAGAGACAAGCTACTGTCAATGCAGGCGGATGCTCCACTGGCTGCCTGCGTTACTAACGACTAGACCGGCGGACTGCAGGGTGTGAGGCCTCGCGACTGAGTGTCAGCAGCGTGGGTGGGTGTCGTCTTCTGTGTGTTTGTCCACTGGGGCTGCAGGCATCAGAGTGGCAGATTGTAATCGACTAGAAACATTGATTAGAAGGGGAGGCTTTGCCTTAAGAGCCAGATCTGACTCTGTCAACGAGGCGGCAGGGAGGACAATGGGAGACAAACTATCGTCCGTTATTATTGTTAGCTGAGCAAAATCAAGTTTTATCTTATTTATGACAGGCACGGCATTCATGAAGTACTTTCTAGAAGACTCCAGTCCTTACAGAATACGCCTTGGATGCTGATGCCCTCCTGAGTCAGACTGAAGAGTGTGGAACTCTTCCAGCGTGTTCTGGAATGAACCCAGAATGATCTGGAATTCCACTAGTGTGTTCTGCAACTCTGAATGATAATGTGCTGCCCTCTAGTGGAGAGTAAATGACCAAACACTTTGTGACGAAGTTGGTGAAGATGAGTCCTGACATGACTTCCAGAGCTGACTGGCACATCTCTGTAATTCTCTAGCTAAGACATTCTGTTTCTAGATAGTGATGATGCACACAAAGTCTTGATTTGTGTTTCACTTTAGCTCTTTAGCGTCTGATCAATGAATGCATATAAATGTAAGCTCTTACTGAGCTGCAACACGTCGTGTAATAGAATCATCATAAACACTCACAGGCAAAGCTTATTTTTTTTCAAGATTTATTGTTTTGAGATGAAGGTGCAAAAATGCATAATTAAATCTACAGATCACTATTTTTTTATCAAACTGTACAAAAATAACTTTGAGACCGATGCAGATGTTCAGTCTTTGTTGGTCTCGTTCACCACAGGGATGGAGATGTGGCCTTCAGCTAAAGCGCTCTGGGGGGAGGGGGCGGGGCCGAGGGCCGGGGCCAAGCTGATGGGCACCACCCTCTCTTTCCCATTGGTCACTGCCTGCTGCTGTGGTGCGTGGATCCGGAGCTGCCCATCGGTCAGGTTGCAGGTGACCTGCTCGGCGTTGACCCCGTCGGGAAGGTCAAACTCCTGCCTGAACTCCTGACACCTGTAAGAGTAGGAGCCTTTCCCGTCGTCCTGCTTCTTCTCTGTCTTCCCACTGACTCTCAGCTTCCTGCCCACCTGCTTGACGGACAGGTCCTCTGGGGAGAAGTCCTTCGTCTCCAGGGTCAGGGCGAAGAGATCACTGTCCTTCCCCATCTGGAAAGAGATTGGCTGGAAGACGGAGGAGGAGGACACCGACTGGTCGATCTCCTCGAAGATCTTCTGGTGCAGGCGCTCCATGTACTCCATGTTGTGCCTCATCTCCTGCATGTGTCTCATCATCTCCTGCTCCATGTGGTACATGAGGGGGCGGGTCTCGGGCCACAGGCTGCGGACAGGCCAGTGGTGCAGGTCCATGAAGGGGCTGGTGGGGTGCTGGAATACACTGGGGCAGAGCATCTTTACTGGGGGTCTCTCTTCTGGTCTCGACTGGGGTTGCGCTGGTCTCTGCTGGTCTCTCCTCAGGTTCCTTTGGTCTCCTCTGGTTTTCCTTTGGTCTCTGCTGGTGCTAGCCTCTCGATCTCTGTTGTTGTCGCTGTCTTGTTTTGCTCCTCTCGTCGTTCTGTTGGTGCCTGTGTGATCGTCTCTAGAGTGCGAATGAGCTTATGACTGATCAGAGGCAGCCGGCCTCCTTTTATGCTGGGCTGGAAACTTCCAGCAGCATTCCAGTGACGGTGGCTTTTCTTGTTATGACTACGTAACTTTACTCATAGGCCACAACAGCATTTGGCTGTTACTTCAGCCCTGCTGCCACATGCCATGATCACGGAGCTCCAGTCTATTTAAGGGTTTAGGCTCAGCGGCCGGTCACTTGGACGGGACACACAAGAGGGGGATGATAAGCAGAGGGAAAGAGAGAAAGAGACAGAGAGAGAGAGAGCGAGAGAGAGAGAGATAGAGAGAGAGAGAGAGAGAGATAGACTCCAGCTACGAGATCTCTCTACTCTCTCTCTCTATCTCTCTCTCGCTCTCTCTCTCGCTCCTCGCTCTCTAGCTCCCTCTCTCTCCCTCCTCTCGTCTCCCTCTCGCTCCCCATCATTGACTCCCACGCACCCCCTACACATATAGCCAGAAAGGGGAATTTGTGACAGCTGCCTGACAGGTCAGTCACACCCCTGAGATAACTATTTTTCTTCATGACAACAAGCCTAAAGATATCCCTGATGCCACTGTCCTAGCAGTTAGATTACTGAAGGTTAGGAAACAATGATCTGGTATGAAAGCATAGACAAACATATTAGAATACTAAATGGTAAATATCAAGGAGAAATATACTTCCAGCACGACCTGTACTAGGTGGTTATATTTAACTATTGTCACTAATCCAAGTCTTTTTCCGCAAGAGAGAATCTGAATATGACACCGGTGACAACATTGTTTCTGCACTCAGTTCTATTTCGGAGAAATATCGGATGGTTAGGTTGTGAATAGACCGTCAGCGAATAAAACATGCTCACTTACAGTATGGAGGATTCTGACTCATGAACCCTATACAAAGTTGGACCTACACCATGCCTAAACCAGCCCCGAACACCTCAGACACACAGGGTCTGTTCATTTAAGGGCATTTTTGTTTAATTGACTGTAATTTATATTACTGGTCAGTATCAAGTAATTGTTGTAATCCAGGAAGTGAGGGAAGTTGGTCTTGATTACATGTTTGACCACAGAGTGACTCATGAACAGAGGCACATATAGGTTCATATAAATTCATTTTATTTGACTTTTTATAACATAATTAAAATGCATGATTGAAATATACATTTCAGTGTAGATAGAACACGAGTAAAGGCAATTGATACAAACGATTTATGAAAGTATAAAATGATATTAACTGGCACAGAGAATCATATCAGTCCGACTTGTCAGCGGTCTCCTTCTGGTTGCTGTGTGAGTCTGTGGCGCCCCCTGTGGGTGAGCTGAGGCCCTGCGGAAACTGTGTCTGCTCCAGGCTCGAGCTGATGGGCACCACTCTCTCAGCCTCCCCTGGACACTCCGCCTGTGGAGCCTGGATGTGGAGCTTCCCATCTTCAGCCAGCGAGCAGGTGACCTGCTCAGGGTCGACCCCGTCAGGAAGGTCAAACTCCTGCCTGAACTCCTGACACCTGTAAGAGTAGGAGCCTTTCCCGTCGTCCTGCTTCTTCTCCGTCTTCCCACTGACTCTCAGCTTCCTGCCCACCTGCTTGACGGACAGGTCCTCTGGGGAGAAGTCCTTCGTGTCCAGGGTCAGGGCGAAGCGCCCTCCCTCCCTCTCCAGCTGGTAGGAGACTGGCTGGATGGCCACCGAGGCTGCTGCTGCTGGGACGTGCTCCATCTCCTGGAAGACGGCGCGTTGGAGCTTTTCCATCATCTCCAGACTGCTGTCCAGCTCCTTCATGTGTCTCTGTAGCAGGCCCTGCTGGAGTAGAATAGGCCGCAGCTCTGGCCAGAGACTGCGTGCGGGCCAGTAGAGGTCCATGGCTGGTCTGAGGGAAGACTGGAGGGCTTTGAGGCGCAGCATTGTCACTGGAGGGTTTTGTGTTGAGTCTTCTCTTGCTTTGAGATCACACAGTGTGTTCAGCGTGTTGCTTGTAGCTTTCTGTCTGAGCCCTAGGATTTTCCCACTTTTATATCCTGCCACTAGGAGCTCCAGCACATTCAGGAACTTTCCAGTACTTACCACACTTCTCCACAGGGAGGCAAATTGCCTGGAAGTGAGTAAAGAGTGTTGTAGCCTATGTTATAAAATTGGAAGAATAGTCATTGCTGTCTCCGTCTAATGTTGTCTTCTGAATGTGTGTTTGTGTCCACCTTGATTGTTCAGATCTATAATACTTTCCCCAAAAGAAAGTAGATATTGTAATGTTAATACAATGCTTTGTTGTTGTTTTTTTTACCAGATTGTTGTAATTACTATAAAACTTTCCAGTACTCCCACAATGAAAATCACGATTTAATGTATAGGTTGTATTAGCAGCACAACCTTTTTTCTCATGAATGTCTAGGGAAATTGTTGGGAAGGAAAATAGGGTCTTATGGTTCCGATTATAACGCGTCCAAGCTTAGAGGAATTGGACAATACAATGAGAGAGGGAGACATGGCTGTATCTGCTCCTACTAGCCCCTCAAAGCCAAGGGGACTTAACAACTGACAGCAACTGACAGTAGCAACCGGAAGCTGGAGATTTCCAGTGCCAGGAAGTTGGTCCAAGCTTAACTGGTTGCTAGTGGGACTGTTGTGAAAATGGCGACGTCTCGTCGCTCTTCCCAGCAGCAGCAACAGAGCCTCTCTTCGCCACCCCGCAGTAGCTCCCTCTCTCCCCCTCTAGCTGGATCTCCCTCGGCAACTGTCGACGGTTCTATATCGCCTCCAGTCGGTTCTGAGGCTGAAAGTGCGGGTGATCCAGAGCTATCCCCAGTCTCTCCCGACATCCCCACCCCGGCTCTGAGCAGTAGCAGCAGCACCAGTTCCACATCTACGACCACCGGGGGTGGCAGCAGCGCTGGCTCGACTCCGGACTCCGGCAGCTCTAGCCCGGGCAGCAGCGGGGAAGGCTGTGGCTCAAGCGGAGCATTCAGGGAGCTATTTGAAGCCTGTCGGAATGGAGATGTATCGCGGGTAAAGAGGTTGGTGGATTCCGTCAACGTGAATGCCAAGGACATGGCTGGACGAAAATCGACCCCGCTCCACTTCGCTGCAGGTAGCATTGGCTCGCTAGTTTGTAAACATAGTTCGATAGTTGTAGTAAACATAGTTACTGTTTAGATACATTGTTAAAATAACAAAACAGCTGGCTTGTTAGGCGGACATGTTCTTTATCGTGCAACTTTCTCTACAAACTTTTTTATTTAAGGACCAACTTGTGTGTTGTTTGTTTTCTGGTTCGCTGGGTTTGCTAGCCAGAGAGGCTAGCTTTAGTTTTAGGGTGGGGGATGGGTTACTTTGGGTGGGATGTCAACAACAAGAACAGAGCTTGCTGAGTTTCCTTAACCGTTATGCATATCGTTAGCTAGCAACTTCATAACAGACACATACTGACACAGCAACGTTAGTTTATCAAAACAAATAATTATCTCAAACCTAAAATATTTATATGATCCGCCACTAAAAAGCAATACAATAGGCTCCACCTAACATTGTTTTGGTCGTAGAATTCATTTGGCGCTTGTTGTAGCATATATTTTGTGTGCTGTGGGTGCTTGTTAACCAGATTCATCACAATAAACACTTTTTTTGCCATGCCCTATCCCACCACACTCCACACACCCACTGTCTTACCTACCTCTCCTTATGTTTTCAGGCTTCGGTAGGAGGGATGTGGTGGATCACCTTCTCCAGACAGGCGCAAACGTGCATGCCCGTGACGACGGGGGCCTGATCCCACTCCACAATGCCTGCTCCTTCGGCCATGCAGAGGTGGTCGGCCTGCTGCTGTGCCAGGGGGCGGACCCCAATGCCAGGGACAACTGGAACTACACTCCTCTGCACGAGGCTGCAATCAAGGGCAAGATAGATGTCTGCATAGGTAGGGCTTCATTTTTCTACCCAGACTTCATCATGGCCAGTGCTGTGGAATGGCTGGATCAGATCCCCTCCTCTCCCCCCGTGTCCTCCTACCCCTGCCTCTATTTGTCTTCTTGCCTCTCCCCATCCCTCTCTCTGCCTCCCTACCTTTTAGGTGGCGTAGCTGGCTACAGCGGTGTTTGTGAGAGGCTTTCATTGCGTTTGGGAGTCGGGAGTCCCTCATGTTTGAACCCTGGTGTGGGCAAGAGAGGAAGGGAAAATGTGTACTAAAAAGTGATGCGATTACACACTTGTGACACCTGCTTGTCCCTCCTGCCCCCAGTGACCCTAAAGTCTGGAGGCCTGCGTCCTTGTGCATGTAGTCTATTCTGGGGCTCCATTCCACCGGTCTGTAAAACGCCTTTGTGTGGCTATTATTATGATAGAACAAGCTGAATAAAGGTCTATTGTACGCTACTGCTTCAGTCACTGTGCTAGAGACATCTGTCTGTAGAACAGTGGTTCCCAACCCTGGTCCTCAGGGAACCCCTGTCCTGCATGTTTTAGACGTTTCCCTGCTCCAGCACACCTGATTCAAATTAATGGGACGTTATCTAGCTCTGTAAAAGCCTGGTAACGAACATGCATTTGAATCAGGTGTGTTGGAGCCAAGAAACATACATCTTCAATACAGGGGTTCCCTGGGGACCGGGGTTGAGAACCACTGCTGTAGACTGAATCAAGGCCTTTCATGGAAATTGTGCATATTTCTGTGTGCATATTTCTTTCCACGTCAACATGAACACAAATGGTCCATGTTCCTGTTGTCCCGTGTTGCCCCTGAGGTAGCCCTACACAGTACTGTTTCTGTATGGTCTGGAACTCATATACAGTTAGCCTATGACAGTTATAGACTGGCCACAGGCCTCTGTATCAAAAGAGGCAGAGAGAGAGAGAGGGAGGAGAAAGAGATGAGATAGACAGCAGAGAGACAGAGAGTCATTAGTGGACAGTGTGTTTTTCACACAGTGGAGAGAGAGAGAGGTGTAAAGTGTGTGCTCTACCTTCTCCTTGCATTCATGATCAGCGTTGATGAACTCTTCCACTTGGGAAGGGGCTGGTTTGCATAGCATGCCAGGGTTTCGGGAGATGGGGAGAGAGTGCACATGGCTGTCAGCATGTCAAAAGCCACCAGAGCCCTCCCACTCGCATCTGATCAATAAGAAACTCTGCGAGTCTCGAGTCCATCACTCTGGAGTCTTCACTGTTGCTCGCTGTCTCTCCATCTCATCCACACACACGCCCGCGCACACCGGCCATCCTGTCACTCATCTCCCTGCCTCCAGTCTCGTGTGCATATTCATTTGAAACCCTAACGTTAGCACGTTAACGCTGCTGCAACGTTGAGCAATGACAGTTAGCCGGGTATACTCAGTAGCGTAGCGTCCGGTGCCAGGGAGCTAGTGGCCTGGTGCTTATCAGAAGGCACTGCAACCTGCAGTGCTACACATATCTCAACAACTCTACCTTCTTCACGCCTCACTGTTGACATTCATTAGAACTGCTCTTCCTCTGAGGTGGCAAAACAGATACAAAACTGTCTGGGTTCCACACTAACATAAATTGAGGTGTTGAACAGCTAGCTTGCTAGGATTGAAATGAAAAGCTTGGTCGTTTGCATCTATAGAGCTAATGAACCCAACAGCCACAAACTAGATAGAAAGCGCTATAGAACCGCTACGTGGCTAGCATCAATAGAACTATTGAACAGCTAACTGGCTACCAGCAGGGCTACAGAAGCTGAAACTAGTTTTAAGTTTCAAGTCTTTTATTGTCAGATGCACAGCACAACACAGGGTCAGACTTGGCACTGAAATTCTTAGGACAAGACAACGCAAAGCAACCTAGCATAACTCAACATGTAAGTACACAGAACGTAGATTACGTCTATGATAAGCAAAAAAACATAGTCAACTAGCATCTGTCTCTTCAGATGAAAACCTTCCATCCGTTAATGGATTTGAAACGTGCCCTCCCTGACTCCCCAGTGTCCTAGCAGTATGAGTCCTCTCTTTGTGGCTGTGTGTGTGTGTGTGCACAGCTCAATCATATTTGTGTTAAAAGATGTGCGTCACAGCGCTGGGTAGAACGAGATAGACCGCTGGGCAGAGGGAGGGAGAGAGAGAGACAGACAGGTTGGCAGAGAGAGAGAAAGAGACAGACAGGTGGGCGAAGGCGGAGAGAGAGAGAGAGAGAGAGGATTAGAGAGAGGCCAGCGCTGTTGATCCATGTCACCGTTTGAGAGTGTTCTGTGTCTGCCTTGGGACAAGACATGTACATTTCAGTCTGAAATCAGTGAAGCACACAGTGCCCAGCTGCACACCTCGCTACACACACACTCAGCTACCACACCTCACACACACACACACACTCACACACACACACACACACACACACACACACACACACACACACCACACACACACACACACCACACACACACACACACACACAGGTCAGCAAATGTCATATTACATGTGCTTAATGTTTTAGTGTTCTAACACACACATGGATTGAGTTGGTGTAGTGACACCCATTTGAAATGCTTTTGTCTTTCTGTGCACCTCCCTCATTCAACATCTGTCACGTGTCTGTGTGTCCTAAAGTGCTGAAACTGTTCCACTCCAACAGGCTCGTTGGCTCGAGATTAAAAAGATGCTTCTTCCCTCCTCTCCTTTCCCATCTCATGTCCTCTCTCTCCATCTCTCCTTTACCTCTCTCTACCTCCTATCCTTTATGTCCCCGCTTCTCTTCCTTCGTTACTCTGAAGCCCTCCTGTTTTATTGCTCCCTTACTGCCCCCTGTCGCTCTCTCTCTCTCTCTCTCTCTCTCTCTCTCTCTCTCTCTCCTCTCTCTCCTCCCTCTCTCCTCTCTCTCTCTTGCTCTCTCTCTCTCTTGCTCTCTCTCTCTCGCGCTCTCTTCTCTCTCTACTCTCTCCTCTCTCTCTCTCTTGCTCTCTCTCTCGCTCTATCCCTCTCAGGGTGTCATGGTTTGATATTCAGCTCTCATACCAGGCAGGAGTCACATGGTCGTGCCCTAGCTGAGCAGCCAGCCCTCCTGTTTTCATAACGTGCCTCTCCTTCTTCCTCCACCTCTTTTTTCTCTCCTCCTTCCTCTCCCCCTCTTTGTTTTCCCTCCTCTGCTCTCCTCTGTCACCCTCTCTCTCTCCTCTCTCTCTCTCTCTCTCTCTCTCTCTCTCTCTCTCTCCCTCTCTCCTCTCATCTCTCTCTCTCTCTCCCTTCCCTCCCTCTCTCACCTCTCCTCCCCGCCCCTCCTCTCCCTCCCCTCCTCTCTGGCAGCCTGTTCAGCGCTGTGTTAGAGAGCGTCGTCACAACCGTGCCATGCATGTTTACGTCTGCTGCATGGCACGCAGGGGGGCGACAGCGGGCAGCAGTCCAGGCACCGCCAGGACGGGGGGAGCAGGTGGAGCGGAAGGCGGAGTAGGGGGGCTGGGGTTGTGCCTCTACCTGCCCGAGCTGAGCTACTGTCTGTGTCTCCCCTGTGCAGTCCTCCTCCAGCACGGAGCGGACCCCAACATCCGCAACACGGACGGGAAGAGTGCCCTGGAGCTGTCCGAACCCTCCGCCAAGGCTGTCCTCACTGGTCAGTACGCCGCACGCCGGTCCTGGGCATCTCTCCACCGTCACTCTCTGTGTGTGCATGTGTCTCACTCTCTCTCTCTGCATTTCTCGGTCTCTCTCTCGCTCCTCTCTCTCTCTCTCTAGCTCTCCCTCTCTCTCATGCTCACTCTGCCTCTCTCTCTCTCTCTCTCTTCTCTTTCTCTCTGTCTCAGTGTGTTTGGGTTGTCTCTGTGTGATACCGTTATGTATTCACCCTGCTAGCTGTCTTCTGCCTATGTTCCTGCCTGCTGCTACTGTTATGCTACTTGGCTGGGTGTGTGGTGTTGTGTTTGCAGAGCTCTCTCTCCCTCTTTCCGTCTCCCTCTCTCTCCTCCCCGCCCCCCCTCCCTTTTCTGGGCATGATTGTCAGGTTTCCCCTTTGCTTCACAATTTCATCATGTTTCCTCCGAGGTAAACAAAGTAGCACTTGACAACAGTGTTCTGTGCGTGTGTGTGTGTGAGACAATGGGTCTGGAGTTGATCACTGCCCGTCTCGCTGGCTGTCCCCAGCCTCTGGCTTGTTCTGTCCTGTGCTGCTACTGAATATCATAGATATATGAGCCGTCTCTCTTCACATCTCCAGCCCTGGGACACACACACACGCTCGCCACACACACACACACACAGTTTGATTAAAGATTATATTGGCCTATAAATTATCCCAGGATGGGAAACAAACACCCCACTGACAAGTTTAGATCTCCCTCGCTCGGCTCATCTCCTCCCGCTCCCTCGCTCTGCTCCTGTTCTGTGGTGGAACTCCGGTCCTCCTCCTCCTCCTCCTCCTCCTCCTCCTCCTCCTCCTCCTCCTCCTCCTCCTCCTCCTCCTCCTCCTCCTCCCTCCTCTTGCTGTTTGCGTCCTTGGGAAATCCTTTCCTTTCACTCTTTCTTGAGTTAAAGACCAGCCTAAAGTTCCAGATTTTGTCTCTGTCCCCTCCGTCGCTCTGTCCCCTCTCTCTCTCCCCCTCTCCAACCCCTCTCCCCCCAGTTGTTGACCAGCCAGAAGCCTGTCTAGGTTGTGATTGGTCTGGGTGCAGGCCGGGATGGGGGGAAGGGTAACCTTGACGGCAAACTCGGGCCACACCCTTAATATTTATAGACTCCGATAATCAGCCAGGTGATACAGTAGGCTCTACACACACACACACACAAACACGTGTAAGGAGAGGTCAGGTGTGAAAGCATATCCTTGTCAGTGACTTGCTTATTGATGACCGTGGCAACTGCCTTTTTCAAATATACCCAAGGGATGAATCATCCTCCCGTCGCACGCGCACACACACACACACACACGTAAACACACACACACAAACACACACACGCACAGTGTTGAGCAGCCATGTGGAAAACTAGGCAATTACAGTCGGACGATGACGGCCACCAAGGCCAACACAACCTGGGGATGAGTACGCACAAACAGAAATACACACACCACACACACACACACATACACACACACAAACTCAGCATACACTACAACATGTTGTAAACGTCCTTAGCTTTACCCTGTCCTCCTCTCCCTTCCTGTCCGAGTCAGCAGTATTGCAGGGCATCAAACACCCACGTGCACGCACACACACACACGTGCATGCACACACACACGCTAGCCCACCAATCACACTGCAGAATCAGACCGTCTGGGACCTCACGTGTGTGCAAGGGTCTGTAAATAATGGGCTAGATGTGTGTGTGTGTGTGTGTTTGAGTATCATGTTTGTACATGAGCAGACTCTGGTCCCCAGTAGACTAATCCCAGTCCGCTCCTCCGTAACACGCGTGCCCTAATCCTTTGTTCCTCTGCTCCCTCCTTCCCTCGCCTCAGTTTCCTCCTCCTTTCCCTCCTCTCCCTTTTCTTTATCCGCTGTTGTGTTCCCCCTCTTTCTCTTAATCCTGCCTGCTCTCCCTCCCTCCTGCCTGTCCCCCCCCCGCCCCCCGCCGTGTGTGTGTGTGTGTGTGTGTTTCCTCCTGGCTGAGACAGAAGGATGGGGGGATGGGTTGCAGGGGATAGACTGGGTGCGGTTGTTGTGACTGTAGCAGAGGGGGCATGGCCATGGGAGGAGGAGGAGAGACTGGAGGAGGGGAGGGGTTTGTTTATGATTTATCTCCCTCCACTGTTATCACAGCAACCGCTCCCGAGCGCACACACACGGGGAGAGGGACGAGAGAGGGAGCGAGAGAGAGGGAGCGAGAGAGAGAGGGAGCGAGAGAGCGAGGGAGCGAGAGAGAACCCAACAACAGGAGGGCTAGCATGCAAGCGTTAGCATGCAAGCGTTAGCCGCGTGTAGGGACAGGTCGCCGCTTCATGACAATGCTGGTGGAGGAAATGCGTCAATTTGCCATCTGTCTCCGCGGCGCTGCTGATGTTGTGGTCACCGGCGGCAACACAGCATCACGGCAACATCAGGTGGAGGGGGGCGCTCGGTGGGACAGAGGAGCGAGGGAGGGGGACCGCAGGAAGAAAGACACAGAGGCAGAGAGAGAGCGATAAGAGATCTAGCGAGATATAAAAAAGTGACTGGCAGGCATTGAAGCAAGCTTTGTCTGTGTGTGTGTGTGGGATCTGCTCTGTGGTGTGAAATTGTGCGTGTGTGTGTGTGTCTGGGCGGTAGGGGCTCCCCGGAGTTGAGTCTGGCTCTGTGTTGCTTCTGTGTGTCCCTGCCTCTCTCCCTACCCCCCCCGACCCCCCCGGCCCCCCCACCTCTCTGACACTATGATCTTCTGTAACCATCTAGGGGACTACAAGAAGGACGAGCTCCTGGAGGCTGCCAGGTCAGTACACTCAGGTCTCTCTCTCTCTCTCTCTCTCTCCTCCTCCCTCCCACTCCTTCTTTGTCTCTCTCTCCTCCCTCGCTCCTCTGTGACTCTGTTGTGTGAACCTCGGTGCACGTGGGCTGAGAAGCTGTAGTGTCTACATGAAGGTTGTTTGCTTTTGCCTTGTGAATGGTTATTGTCCTGGTATAGCCTGGCCTGGACTAGTCTAGTAGCCTGACCTGGTCTGATCCGGTCTGGTATACCTGGCAGGCAGGTGTATCTGTGATGGTCTCCAGGACATGCACACTAACCCACACCCCAGACTGGCTTTAATCGCATGGTCTCGCCTAAGAGCTGACCCGTGGACGCTGTTTGCATTTAAATGAACTTCCTTTTCTCACCATTTGTCTACCAGCGGAAGGGGAGAGGAGGAAAGAGGGGAGGAGAGGTGGGAAGGAAAGGCAAGATGTGAGAGAAGAATACCAGAGCCCGTTGGCAGAGCGGGATAGAGGAGTAAAGGGGAGATAGACCAGGATAGACTGAGAGAAGAATCACCGCTTTATTCTCTGACAGCCCTTTAGCTCCGCCTGTCACCAGGGGAAGGGTCCAATTGGTGGCTGCCATGGTAACACTTCCTGACTGGCTGGCCAATGCCAGGGCAGTAGGAAGACTACATGTCCCAGGGAGCAGCATATGGTCTCTCTGGGAGCTGGGCCATCAGACTATGCCAACTCACACACACACACACACACCAACACACACACACACACACTGCAAGGATGCTCAGCCTTGCATGTTTGTGACGACGGCCTTGGGGTTAACTTTAGTTGACCCCTAACGGGGTGGGCGGGGTCTGGACTTGAGTAGCATTTTTATCAGTCTGAGGCTGCTGATTGGACACATCTGTTAGTCTCATCACATTAGCCATCTATTCCTGCCATGCTAAATTGTGTGTGTGTGTGTGTGTGTGTGTGTGTGTGTGTGTTGCTGTAGGGGTGGAAATGAAGAGAAGCTCATGGCCCTTCTCACACCGCTTAATGTCAACTGTCATGCCAGTGACGGGCGCAAGGTAAGACCACACACACATCAACACTCTCCCACACACTCCGACACACTCACACACAGTGGCACACACACACACACACAGTGGCACACACACCGACTTTCTCACCGACCCTCTCTCATCCACACACACCCACACCCACAATGGTTTCATTCAGATGAAAGCTCTCTGAAATATTTTGTTAAAGTGCGGCTTTGTCACTGCGTTTAAATAAGCAGTACCAGCTGTGCGTGTGTCTGTCCTCAGTCCCGGCTTACTGAAGGATGGCATCCTCATTCTAATAGATTTCCACCAGGGTAGGATGGCAGCCACATTTGTAATCGACACAATGATGCGTATTAAAATTCTAATGAAGCTTTCCCATAAGATTATCTGCCTGTCAGTCTATCCTCCTCTCCTCCCATACCCTCCTCGCCCCTCCTCTCCTCTACCCTTCTCGCCTCTCCTCTCCTCCTCTCCTGCTGTCCTTTACTATACTCTCCCCTCCTATACTATACTCTACTCTACTCTCCTTCCCCCTCATATAGTATAATGTCCTCAACACTATGTAATATACTCTACTCTACTTTCCTATAGCATCCTGTCCTCTTTCAGCTTTTCATCAACCCTCTCTTTCTCCCTCTCTTTCTCCCTCTCTTCTCTCTCATCTCTTCTGTCCCTCTCTCTCTCTCTCTCCATCCCCCCTTCTCATTCAGCATTGAAAATGGAAAGAAACTGAAAGGCTTTTGTGGTTATTGAACCAGTAGAGTGGAGTGATTCAAGGCGGTGTGTGTGTGTGTGTGTAGTAGAGTAAGTGATTGCTTTCTGTGAAGGCAGCTTGATAATACTCTGCTGTGTTAATAATATCCTCCCTTGCAAGGTTTTCAATCATACTGACACACACATACACAAACACACACACACACACACACACACAAACCCATACTTCTGCACGAACAGTAATGTACAGGATTCAGTAGCAGTACAGCAGTAGTGGTGTGGGGGGGTCAGCAGACTACAGAAGCTCTAATGTGATATTGATTCCCTCCTGGCTCCCTGCAAAGCTCTCCTTCTCCCCCCCTTCTTACTCCCCCCCCCCGCCCCCCCCACGATAAGACCATCTATCATGCCTCTCCTGGCTACTGAAGACCCAGACGTGACTGGACCCTCTAAACACCTACCTACCTGTGTGTGTGTGTCTGTGTGTGTGTGTGTGTGTGTCGCAGAGCAGCTCCAACTGTACTCCTCATTTCATGGTAGTTATTATAGTTCGCTCTGCCGCCATGGCAACTGCTGACAGCTAGCAGTCATCGTTGGCATGGTTACTGGTTCACCATCCCATAACGAGAGAAGGAGGGGAAAAAAACAGCAAAGAACAGGAACAAAGACAAGAACATCCTCCCTTTCCCTTTCATCCTCCCCCCTCATCCTCCCCCCTCATCCTCCCCCCTCATCACTGCCTCCTCTCATCCCCCTCCTGTCTTCTCCCTCCCTCCCTCCCTCCCGCCCTCCTCTTCTGCCTCCCTTGTACAGGCGCTGTTTTTTTTACATGATTAAAAACACAAGCCTTTATTCAGCTCTCAACACACTCTTCTCTCTCTCTCCTTTCTCTCTCTCTCTCTCTCTCTCTCTCTCTCACCCTTCTTCTCCCTTTCTCTTCCACTCTCTCTTTGTCCCTCTCTCTCTCTTTCTCCTTCTCTCATCATTCCATTGGTCCCCAGAGACCAGGTGACAACATGTTCCCTTCTGCGCCTCAGTGACTTCTAGTGTTTGTCTGTGTGTCTGTGTGTGTTTTTGTTTTTGTCATCAGGGTTTGTTATTGTATGGCGCCCCCCCACCCCTCCCCCTCCCCTCTGGGCTGACAGGTTGAGGGGTGGAGTCTAAGAGAGGCCCATACCCCCTTACAATGTTGTCTCCATGGTGACGGAGTCCTGAGCTGCATTTATATACACATACGCACATTAAATCTGTTAAACACACACACTGTTAACCTGCAGCATATTCATAGGGAGACACTGAGACAGAGAGACAGCTAGTCATTCTGCCAGTCTGATGATGATGATGATGATGACCTCATCTCCTGCTCTGCTACACGGCTACCCCCTGCTTCTCCCTCCTCCCCTGTCTCTGTCTGTCTGTCTGTCTGTCTGTCTGTCTGTCTGTCTGTCTGTCTGTCTGCCTGTCTGCCTGTCTGTCTGTCCTGTCTGCTGTCTGCCTGTCTGTCTCCCTCCTCACATTAAGAAGGTAGAGGGTTCAGAGTTCAGATTGAAATCTTACTAGGATCTCCTCTCATTAGTGTACTGATGTTCTGTTGTTTTGGCTGTGTTGTCCGTCAGTCAACAGCTCACACAATGCTGGTAAGTTGTTTTAACGAGAAGCTCCCTGATTGGTGCACCCGTTTGGTTCCCCCTGGACTGTGATTGGTTGACTATATTGGCTGGCTCCGCCTTCTCCCCCATGCACATGCCTGATCTCGGCCTTGTTCTGATCACATAACACATGACATTACCTGCCACCTCCAAATCAACGTAGCTGTGTTTTGACTGGATGGGAGGGGCTTAAACCTGCCCCCCACCCTACCTGGAATGGAAGCATTGTTGCCCCCCCCGTCCCTGTCCAACCCACCACTGCACATGCCCCCGCACCTGTATGACATCATCAACCTGCTGCCGGCCTGCCCCAACTGTCCTTGTAGCCCGAGTCACTGCATCTCACACACTGTGACATCATCAGCCTGCTACGGGAATCCAGCCTTGAGCCCCATGTCTGATACTGTGACATCATCAGCGTGAGCCAGGTCTCTGATCCAGACAGGCCAAGGTGGTTGTTAGCTGCATGAGGAGGAAGGGCTTGTGTTGCATCGTGTTTTGCTGGGCTGAAGGCGAGGGGGAGGGAGGTAGAGGAGGAGGGAGGAGGGAGGAGGGGGAGGGAGACATCTGCTCCATGGAGCTCAGCTGTCAGTGTTCTCACCGCCCTGTGACCTCCGCAGGGATACCTACATGACTCTCTCACACACACACACGCCGAGGGGAACTTATTGCTGTACTAATTCCTCCCTCTCCTCCTCCTCCCCTCCTCCTCCTCTCCAGTCCACTCCGCTCCACCTGGCTGCAGGTTACAACAGGGTGAGGATCGTCCAGCTGCTGCTCCAGCACGGGGGCGATGTCCACGCCAAGGACAAGGGGTAAGACTGGGGGGCCGGGGGAGAGGCTGGGGCGGGGCCGGGGGATGGTGTTGGGGCATGGGGACGGAGGCTAGGGAAGGGAGAGTGAGGCTGGGGCTCTCTGATGGTTCATGTCTGTGTCTTTGCTCTGCTGCAGGGGTCTGGTACCGCTCCACAACGCCTGCTCCTATGGACACTACGAAGTCTCCGAGCTGCTGCTTAAGGTAGCACACGCACACACACACACAGCACACACACAGCATGCACACCAGGTAGTACATCTTTGTATGCAAGACCTTTTATGTAAGATAATCATCACTCCCCCCCCCTCCCTCTTTCCCAGCATGGGGCTTGCGTCAACGCCATGGACCTGTGGCAGTTCACCCCCCCTCCACGAGGCCGCCTCCAAGAACCGTGTGGAGGTGTGCTCCCTGCTGCTGGCCCACGGCGCCGACCCCACCCTCGTCAATTGCCACGGCAAGAGCGCCGTGGACATGGCGCCCACGCCGGAGCTCAAGGAGAGGCTCACCTGTGAGAGGACTGCACACACACACACACACACCACACACACTCAACTTTCATAGTGGTGATGATGTTGGGTGCAAACGGACTAACTCTGTGGGTGGTGTGTGTTTGTGCAGATGAGTTTAAGGGCCACTCCCTCCTCCAGGCCGCCAGGGAAGCAGACATGGCCAAGGCCAAGAAGAGCCTGGCGCTAGAGATCATCAACTTCAAACACCCTCAGACCCATGACACGGCACTGGTGAGACACACACACACACACACACACACATGCAAACCTACACACAGGTGAACCTATACACATATGCAATCCTGTACACACACACACACATATAGGCACAGACTGAGGGTGTGTGTATGTGTGTGTGTGCGGGGCCTGCAGCACTGTGTGGTGGCCTCCCCACACCCTAAGAGGAAGCAGGTGACAGAGCTGCTGCTGAGGAAGGGAGCCAACGTCAACGAGAAGAACAAGGAGTGAGTGACTGACCTACAAACACAATATGTTTCCTCTGCCCTAGCTTCCTGTCTCCTCTGTCCTAGCTTCCTGTCTCCTCGGTCCTAGCTTCCTGTCTCCCTCTGCCCTAGCTTCCTGTCTCCTCTGTCCTAGCTTCCTGTCTCCTCTGTCCTAGCTTCCTGTCTCCTCTGTCCTAGCTTCCTGTCTTCTCTGTCCTAGCTTCCTGTCTCCTCTGTTCTAGCTTCCTGTCTCCTCTGTCCTAGCTTCCTGTCTCCTCTGTCCTAGCTTCATGACTCCTGTCTCCTCTGTCTTAGCTTCATGACGCCACTCCATGTAGCAGCTGAGAGATCCCACAACGACATCCTGGAGGTCCTGCAGAAGCACGGAGCAAAGGTGCCATGTCTCCCTACCCCTCGCTACCCTCTCTCTCTCTACCTCTCTCTATCTCTCTCTCGCCTTCTCTCTCTCTACCTCTCTCTACCTCCCTGTCTCTCTCTACCTCTCTCTACCTGCCCGTCTCTCTCTACCTCTCTCTACCTCTCTCTCTCTACCTCTCTATCTCTCTCCTCGCCTTCTCTCTCTCTACCTCTCTCTACCTGCCCTGTCTCTCTCTACCTCTCTCTACCTCCCCTGTCTCTCTCTACCTCTCTCTACCTCTCTGGCTCTGGCTCTCTGGTTGTTAATCACTCCCCCTCCCTAGGTGAATGCCCTGGACTCTCTGGGTCAGACGGCCCTCCACAGGGCAGCCATGGCTGGACACCTCCAGACCTGCCGACAGTTGCTAGGCTACGGGGCCGACGCCTCCATCCTGTCACTCCAGGGCTTCAATGCCTCCCAGATGGGCAACGAGGCCGTGCAGCAGATCCTCAACGGTCTGTGTGTGTGTGTGTGTGTGTATGTGTGTGTGTCTGTCTGTGTCTGTGTGTGTGTGTGCGCACACATGGCTCTGTGTCTGGTGCTCCTGCTGCTCTACTCACGTTCTCCTGTGTGCTCTCCAGAGAACGTTCCGGTACGGAACTCCGACGTAGACTACCGCCTCCTGGAGGCGGCCAAGGCCGGAGACCTGGACACTGTAAAGGTGAGCCAGCCGAGGCCTGCACACGGTCTATGTGGGAGAGGAGAGGTGAGGAGAGAGTATACCCAGGTAGCTACAGGAGGGTAGCAGTGTGTTGACACCCTCTCCTCTCCCCCCCTCCTCCCAGTCTCTGTGCTCGGCTCAGAACGTGAACTGCAGGGATCTGGAGGGACGCCACTCCACGCCACTCCACTTTGCCGCCGGCTACAACCGCGTCACCGTGGTGGAGTACCTGCTGCATCACGGAGCCGACGTGCACGCCAAGGACAAGGGGTGAGCTACACGCTGGTTACTGTGGTTACATGCTAGTTACATGCTAGTTACATGCTAGTTGCATGCTAGTTGCATGCTAGTTACATGCTAGTTGCATGCTAGTTACATGCCAGGTACAGGCTAGGTCTACAGCGTGTCACATAGCGTGTTAACCCCTCCAGGGGTCTGGTGCCGCTCCACAACGCCTGCTCCTACGGACACTACGAGGTGGCCGAGCTGCTGGTCAGACACGGGGCGTCGGTCAACGTGGCCGACCTGTGGAAGTTCACCCCTCTCCACGAGGCCGCCGCCAAGGGCAAATACGAGATCTGCAAGCTGCTGCTGAAGGTACCGCCTGCACCTCTCTCTCCGTCTCACTCCCTCGCTTTTTCTTCCTCGCTCTCTCTCTCTCTCTCTCTCCATTGCCCTTGCTCGCTCTTTTCCTTCCTTCACGCTGGGTCTGGAGACACGAGGCTAAACCACCCTCTTGTGCCCCCTCCCTCCTCCCTCCTCTCTCCCAGCACGGCGCAGACCCCACCAAGAAGAACCGTGACGGGAACACGCCCCTGGACCTGGTGAAGGAGGGCGACACGGACATCCAGGACCTGCTGCGGGGCGACGCCGCCCTGCTGGACGCCGCCAAGAAGGGCTGCCTGGCCCGCGTGCAGAAGCTCTGCAGCCCCGAGAACATCAACTGCAGAGACACGCAGGGGCGCAACTCCACCCCCCCTCCACCTGGCAGGTAACCACCCCTCCCACCCCTCCCTGAACCTAACACCCCCCCTCCCCCCCCCAGGCATCAGGATGTGTAGAAAGGTGTGTATTAATGCTGACTCCCCCCCCATCCACCACCAGCTGGCTACAACAACCTGGAGGTAGCAGAGTACCTGCTGGAGCATGGAGCTGACGTCAACGCCCAGGACAAGGGGGGGCTCATCCCCCTCCACAACGCTGCCTCCTACGGGGTAATGACACACACACACACACACACACACACCCCATGCTGACACGTCCCCCCAAGTGACAGGTTGTTTTGACACTTTTAGTAACACGTTCCTTCTCTCCCCTCCTCTCCTCTCCCCCCTCCTCTCCTCTCCTCTCCCCCCTCCTCTCCTCTCCCCTCCTCTCCTCACCTCTTCTCCCCTCCTCTCCTCTCTCCCCTCCTCACCTCCAGCACGTGGACATCGCCGCCCTGCTGATCAAGTACAGCACGTGCGTCAACGCCACCGATAAGTGGGCCTTCACGCCGCTGCACGAGGCCGCCCAGAAGGGCCGCACGCAGCTCTGCGCTCTGCTATTGGCTCACGGAGCGGACCCCACCATGAAGAACCAGGAAGGACAGACGCCCCTCGACCTGGCCACGGTAGGCGCTCCCAAAACACACACGCACACGCACTGTCCTTGGCCACGGTACACGCGCGTGCCTAACTGGGTGTGACCTCTGTCTCAGGCTGATGACATCAGAGCCTTGCTGATAGACGCCATGCCGCCCGACGCCCTCCCCAGCTGCTTGAAGACCCAGGCCACGGTCGTCAGCGCTGCCGCGGTAGCCGCCGCCACGGCGACCGTCATCTCGCCCACCTCCACCCCCTCCTGCCTGTCAGCAGCCAGCAGTATCGACAACCTGGCCACGTCCCTCGGTGACCTCACAGTGGGCGGAGCCACGGGGCCCGCGGACGGAGCCTGTGGGTCGGACAGGAAGGAAGGAGAGAGTGCGTCAGGCAACAGCCAATCATATATCAGTATTTGTCGATCATCACCTGTAGAATAGGAAGTACAGTCTGTCTATTGATGTTAATCTGTATGAATGTACTGTGTGTGTGTGTGGTGTGGTGTGGTGTGGTGTGGTGTGTGTGTGTGTGTGTGTGTGTGTGTGTGTGTGTGTGTGTGTGTGTGTGTGTGTGTGTGTGTGTGTGTGCACGCTTCCTTCCACAGCATTGCTGGACATGACCATCAGCCAGTTCCTGAGGAGTCTGGGGCTGGACCACCTCAGGGACATTTTTGAGAGGGAACAGGTACACACACACACACAAAATGCAACACATACACCCCAATCTGGCTAGCTATTAATCGCTGAATCTTGTATTGACAGACTGTCCTGGACTGATTTTTTGGGGCATTGTCAGTATTGTTTTCTGATTGGCTGTGCTGTCTCCACGCTGCAGATAACGCTGGACGTGCTGGCAGACATGGGGCATGAGGAGCTGAAGGAGATCGGCATCAACGCCTACGGACACCGCCACAAGCTGATCAAAGGCATCGAGAGACTGCTGGGGGGACAGCAAGGTCAGGGGTCACGCAGGGACACATGAGGGGGGTCAACCCATTGTAACGTTTAGGGCAGGGGTCGGCAACCTGCGGCTCGAGAGCCGCATGCGGCTCTTTGGCGCCGCCCTAGTGGCTCCCTGGAGCTTTTTCAAAAATATGAAAATTGAAAAAGTTTTTGTTTTAATTATTAAAACCGAAATGTTGAAATTAAATATTTATTATACACATTTTTACAGCATTGGATAATACATTTTATAAAACAATTGGGTTCTATCGACTTATTTAGCTGTTTCTGATGGACGAGAGACGAGTTCCATGAGTTGAAATCCTGGACATCCCAACTCTGACTTTTCACAGCTAATTATAAATCACTCCGCGATGAAACATTCGCGTTGATACAAATAAGTAACCATGACAACAAGGACAAGTCAAAGCCTCCATTTACAATTTTGAAAGACTTTAACAAACAACATTACTTGCATTTACAACAATGAGTGACTTAACCTATTTGAAAAATGTTTATTTTCAGAATGTACTGTGTCAGTGTCACGTAACCGCTCATCTCACATCCCATTCGGTATTCACCTTGCTAAGTCAATCTACTTCGACAGGCTGCGGCCAACACGACAGTAGTACTAGACTAGCAGCAACTCTACACATGGCCGATTATTTTCTTCTTAAAAATAAAAGATTTTATTTGGGGACAATGCTCGAAAGCTGGCTAGTCTTGTTGTTAAACATAGCTCTACTTTTAAATTATAATTAATGTTTGGAGAATATGTCAACTTTGATGCGATCAGCTCACATCCATTTGCTTCCACTCTCTACCCAGGCTACTACGGCCGTAGCCTAGACTAGTCTAGTAGGCTACTTTGTTCGTGAAAATCTGGATATTGATTTGGAAACAGTGACATGGCTGGTTAGCTAGCAAATCTTCTTGTCAAACATACTGTACAATTATATTGACTGTTTGTCAACCGTACACAATGTTATTGCCTTTGAATCTTGCTAGCATAACCTTAGCTTTCGGGCTGATAACTAGCTCAGCTGACGTTGACAATGAAACTATTTTTTTTCATTGCGGAGGAACAATGGCGAAATAAACATGTTTTAAATAAATAACTTCGTGTTTAAATGTTAATTGGTTGACTATAAATTGTTGTATAAAAGCAATATAGTACTCGTGCAAGAGGGGTAGGTAAGAGTACGAACACCACCCGTGGGAATATCCCTTACCTACCCCAGTCTCACGAGTAGCCTACTATATTGCTTAAATATTATTTCAACGAAGATTTACGTCAAGCACTAGTTTTAAGCACCATTGTACAGCAGAGTAGTCACGTGGTGCGTCATTCTCTCCAGAATGCGCTGCAGGAAAAATAAACATTTGTAGGCCTATTTGTAGCCTACTTATCATTTTGATAGTAAGCTAATATAGCTAATATAGACACTTACAGCATGTGTTGCCTTCATTATAAGGCTTTACATTTTTTGCGGCTCCAGACAGATTAGTTTTTTAGTTTTTTTTGGTCCAATATGGCTCTTTCAACATTTTGGGTTGCCGACCCCTGGTTTAGGGGAACCTGTCCTAATGTTGTGTTGTCGCCTGCTAGGAGGAAACCCTTACCTGGCGTTCCACTGTGCCAGTCAGGGAACTGTCCTCATAGACCTGGCGCCTGACGACAAGGAGTTTCAGTCTGTGGAGGAGGAGGTACACACACACACACATATTCTTCCCCTCTCTCTCTCTCTCTCTCTCTCTCTCTCACTCTCTCTTCATCTCTCCTCTCTCCCTCTCCCTCTCCCTCTCACTCTCTCTCTCACTCTCCCTCTCCCTCTCCCTCTCCCTCTCCCTCTCCCTCTCCCCTCTCCCTCTCCCTCTCCCTCTCCCTCTCCCTCTCCCTCTCCCCTCTCCCTCTCCCTCTCCCTCTCCCTCTCCCTCTCCCTCTCCCTCTCCCTCTCCCTCTCCCTCTCCCTCTCCCTCTCCCTCTCCCTCTCCCTCTCCCTGTCTCTCTCTCTCTCTCTGTTGTTCCCTTGATCTCTTTCCTCCCGCCCCAGCGGCACCGTGTCTGCCGCTCTTGTGTGTGTGACCCGTCTCCTGCTCTGTGTGCTGTGTCTCCAGCTGCAGAACACCATCAGGGAGCACCGTGACGGGGGGAACGCCGGAGGGGTGTTCAGCCGCTACAACATCCTCAAGGTGAAGACCAGGGCTCGTCCCTGGGTGGCCCCTCACGTCTCCTCCAGTGACAAGCTGCCCCTGCTGATCTGTCCCAGTGTACGGCTGCCAGCGCTAACCCTCCCTGTCCTCCCTGTCCTCCCCGTAGATCCAGAAGGTGGTCAACAAGAAGCTGAGGGAGAGGTACTCCCACAGGCAGAAGGAGATCGCCGACGAGAACCACAACCACCACAACGAGCGCATGCTCTTCCACGGTACAGACCTCCGACCCTGTCCCATCGCCCTGTCCCCCCTCCCACCCTGGCCGTAGAAAGTAACCCTCCTTAACCCCTGACCTCTGACCATCACCGTGGCCCTAACCTGTCCCCGACCCTGTCGCCAGCTCTGGTCGCAGCGTGATGATCACTCCCTGCCTCCTCTCTCCCTCTCCTCCCCAGGCTCCCCCTTCATCAACGCCATCATCCATAAGGGCTTCGACGAGCGCCACGCCTACATCGGGGGCATGTTCGGGGCGGGGATCTACTTTGCCGAGAACTCCTCCAAGAGCAACCAGTACGTGTACGGGATTGGAGGAGGCACCGGATGCCCCGCCCACAAGGACCGCTCCTGCTACGTCTGCCACAGGTCAGAGAGAGGGACGACGGTGGGGCGAGGGAGGGGTTGGAAGGTAAAGTGTGTGCAGTGTTCTAATGTGTGTGTGTGTGTGTGTGTGCAGGCAGATGTTGTTCTGCCGGGTGACCCTGGGGAAGTCCTTCCTCCAGTTCAGCGCCATGAAGATGGCCCACGCCCCCCCCGGACACCACTCTGTGATTGGCCGGCCCAGCGTCAACGGCCTGGCCTACGCCGAGTACGTCATCTACAGGGGAGAGCAGGTGAGACACACGCACACACAGAAGCACAACACACACACACACACAGACATATGGACACAGATGCAAGTATTCACACCTTACCCCTCCACCTTGCCCAGGCCTACCCAGAGTACCTGATCACCTACCAGATCCTGAAACCAGAGACCTGCCCTGCACCCATAGCCCCTGCTGAGCAGAAGTCCTAGGACCAGGACCGGGACCAGAACTAGGACCAGAACTAGGACCAGGACCACACACACTGTTACCCTCGTCTCTCCTTTTTAAACTTGACACATTCTGGGCTTAGCTAACCCAATACAACCTACTGGACCAGAACCAGGACCATGACAACACAGAGACAAGACTGTTCCAAGACCACAACCCCCCCATGGACACTCAGTTCTATTGAATTGACTGTAAACCCCGCCCACATCCTCCTCCTCACTCTACATCACTGAAACTAAATCACCATCACTGTTCCCTCACTCCTTCCTCATCACTGCAGTGTTTGGTATTATTATTAGTATTATTGTTTACAATTGTTTATTGTTGTTTACCCCACTTTGGTGTTACTACAACAGTGCTGCCTTCACCTGACACTATGTTCATCACAGCACTTCATAGCAGATGAAGCTGCTCTTTAATTGGCTGTGCTGGGGGGAGAGGTAGGTCTACTGGTCCAAATAGACAGAGGTGATTGGTAAAGGTTCAGGGACAGGAAATTCAAACTCATTCGTTAGAGACTGAAGTGCTCAATGGATAGCGACATTTATAATAAGGTAGGGCTCGGATGAAGTCTCATTGAGGCCTCACACGCTGGAACAGTGTACAAACAACAGTGTGTTTTCTAACCACACTAACTCTGTCCCCATCTCACTGACCATCATCATCATCATGTCTCAGTGACCGTTTGGACCCTGTCGTGGTTTTGAAGATGTTGTAATGTACGCTATGACGGGGACCACGTTTCCATGGCAATCGATGGTGGAGACGGGTGTGTTTGCAGACACAGCTACCTTGGCTACCAGGTGAGCTCCTAGCCCTGCCCCGGGCTGGTCTGGGTCCTCTCTGACTCTGCAGGGTTCTGTACGCGCTGGGGAAGGTTATGGATCAGGAACAGCACCAGGATCTGTGTGTGTGTGTGTGTGGGTGTGTGTGTGTGGGTGACCAGCTCATTTGAAACAAGCTAATCATTTTAAACAAGCTAAAACACGGTTTGATGGACCTGACTTTGCACAAGAAAACCCCGGAACCTTCTGCGTCCTCCTGTCTCCAGAGTGGGGAGGCGGCCTGTCTCCAGAGTGGGGAGGCGGCCTGTCTCCAGAGTGGGGAGGCGGCCTGCACCCAGTCAAACTCAGCATGTCATGGATCTGCACTTTCTGGTGGGTGGAGGAGGGGAGGAGGAGACTGGGGGGTGGATGGGTGGGTGGGGGTAAAGATGTCTAGTATTGTATAAGCAGATGATGATGCCTTTGTAAAGCTCACCTTGTCGTTTATTAATGAAGAGAGAGCTTTTATTGATACTGTAAATAACTTTTTTTTTGCTGTTGTGAATCTTTGATCTTGTTTTTATTTTTTATTTTATTTTTCTCGGAAGAAAAGCATCTCCATATGAGATGTTCCTCTACTGATATAAGGTGTGTGTGTGTGTGAGAGAGTGTGAGAGAATCTTACTACATAACGGACTACCACCCTAAGCGGGATCTGGTTCATTTGTTCATTCGTTTACCCACTTCCTTCCTGTATAAACCATGTGACCAAAGTGAGCTGACCAATGAAATGCCACTCTTCATTCCTCTACAGGTGTCTTAATAAAGAACTGTTCATATCTGACCACACAGCTCCGCTGCTCCTTCTATGATTCCCTGCTGTCTCTCCTCCTCCCTCATCCCCCCCCCCTCCCCTCTCCTGGTTCTGTCCAAATGCTTGTCACGTCTACTCAGCATGGAGGTGAGCTGCCAGGGGAGGGGGGGAGGTGGAGCGAGAGACACCGAGGAGTCCTGGGGGACAGAGAGAGAGAGGGGAGAAGAGAGGGAAGGGTGGAGGAGGGACACAATGAAAAGATGAGCTGAAGGCTTCACTGCTCGTGAAGGCGGTTCTGGCGAGGCTCCAGCTTCCTGTGTGGGGGGGGCCGGGGGGATTGATCTCCTGCGAGGCGGAAGATGAATCGCATTGATGACAGAGGGCCATTTACTCAGCCGTCAAACCTGGGAAAAGGAAACCAGGATGGTTCATCAATGCACACATTCAGGAGACTTAATTAACCCATGCATCCAGGATGGGCATTAGAACCCACTTCATCAGAGACAGACAGTCCAGCCTCGATTAATCACTCGGCACTCCGCTCGCTGTCCTGTTGGGGGGACAGACAGCTGAGTAGAGAACAACAGCAGCAGTATGTTTAGAGTGGAAAACAAAATAATGTTTAGTTGAATAGAAATCCATATCCATCTTTCGGTGTCAACAGACACACCCGCTCTGGAGGTCGTGTGGTGAAGTGTGTTGCTCAAGGGCAAGGTGGGATGGGTTGTGATCATGGATCTGACATGGTTACACTAGTCTGCAGAGCGGGCTGTGTGGGTGCAGTACTGCGCTCGGTCACCAGGGGGAGCTAGAGGCCCAGTCTTGGGAGCCCAGTGCTGAGCTGTAGAGATGACTGCCTCTGGACATGTCCCTTCAATATCAGGAACTCATTTATGTATTCACTATATGTATTTATCCACTGTAGATATGTTTCCACTGTATTTTTATTGTCCTGACTTCAGTTCTGATTCCATGCATGTTCGATTTGTGTCTGTCCTCTAACATTGGTGATGGAGAGTCAGTCTAGAATGGAGTCAGTTATGTGTGCTTATGCCGAAATCAGAATCACAATAAACTATAATCTTATATAAACTGTATGTGGACTAGCCTATAACATCAAATATTAATAAACCATAATCTTACGACCGCAAAAAAAACAGATGACCAGAAACACGTGTAAAGAACATTGTTTTATTTAACAATGGAATCTTAGAAATAAATTAATGAGTCTAACGGCTGCCCATCACTAAGACAGTTTCTCTGTTTGGTCTGGAGGGATGATATTGCCATGATGACACAGCACTGGAAACAGACACTGGACACTGGTACAAAGTATTGCATTGATTACTGATTGTTCCCCCACAGTACCGTCTCTCTCACGATCTAGACATTGTGTTTCTACGAAGCTCTATATCTACCTGCTATGGTCCCAGTGTTTTCATCACCTGCTACTCACAGCTCAAAACCCAGCATGGCATCACTTCAAAGTGCCGTAGAAGGGGGAGTGGGCATTTTAATCCTGGGTTTACCCAGAAGCCTTTGCCCCCTGTGGCTTCCTGTTCCGTATGGGTTTACGTAAACAGGAAGTCAAGGATATTCCCCTGTTTTTCTGCCATTCATCTGCACTCGCCTGTCTGCCTGTCTGAGGGGTGATTTGTGCGTAGGTCACTATTTTGTGAAGAGACCATTGATTGGTTGTTGTGCATTTGGCCAGTTAGGGTCCATCGGCAGTCTCTACAAAATATGTGTATATAGAGCTTGAGGCAAAACACAACCTAGAAATACCGTTTTGTTCATCAATCCCAAACGTAGACCCCCAGTACCACATGTATGTCTACAGCAACAGACCATAATATGCTGGCCCACAGAGAAGTGAAAGAACATTCTTCATAGAGAACCAGACAGACACACAACACACACACACATGCTCACAGGCACACACGCGCGCTCTCTCTTATAAGGCAAACAGCTCTGTCTGGGTCTTGCTCTGTATTCCTGGGCACCATCTACTACCAAGGAGAGACAGACCACTACAGCAGTGCTTTGGTGAGTGAGAGGAGGAGGAGGAGAGGGGAAGGCATTATTGCTCTAATTTAGGCAGAGAGACAGACACGAGCAGAGAGGATTCCACCGTTGGTATCGCGGTGTCCAAATGCTTGTTTGTGGATTTGGCAGTTCATTGTCCAGTTTCGAGAGAGACACACACGGGCACTTCCAGGGACTGTTGCCGAGGACCGGGACGACCCTGTCAGGACCGAGGGAGGGAGGGAGAGAGAGGGGTCTCCGGGGCCCCGCTGCAGGGGCGGAGGGTTTTCAGGTCTCTCACTCTGTCACTCATCAAATAAATTGGAGAGGGGGAGAGAGGGGGAGGAAGAGAGGATGTGGAGGAGGATGAAGGGATCTAAAAGCATGAAAGGCTAAGAGGACAGGAAGAGGATGTGGGGACTGGAAGCAGGACAGGATGCCAGCAGAGAACACCTGTCACACTGGAGAGGCTGCTGCGCTGTGTCACAACCCTGCAGAGTGACAGGCCTCTCTCCTCCCGCTCCCCCTCCCTCCGTCTCCTCCTCACCCTCTCTTCCCCTCGTCCCCCCCCACCTCCTCCTTCTTCTTCCTCGTCTCTGTCTTATCTCTCCCTCCCCTCTCGGCCTCCTTTTATTTATCCCTCCCTCCTCCCCTCCTCCCCTCCTCCCCTCCTCCCCTCCCTCCTCCCCTCCCTCTCCTTCTCTCTAGCAGCAAGGGGAGACCCAGAATGACAGAGTGGTGGAGACGTGTTGACCCCCCTCCCTCCTTCCTACCTCCGCACTCGCACTCAAACACAGGAAGTGCGGTATCCATGGAAACAGGATCTCTGCCCTGCAGCCTGTTTTTCCCCACCACAAAGCCCGTTCATTGGCCGCCACGCCAGTCTGTCAAGGACGGCACAGTCCTTGGCACCTGAAAGGCTTCCACAGCCAGTGAGCCAATGAGAAACGCCCCGACCAGTACCTAGAAGTCTATATGGAGGGAGGGGAGGATGGTTCTCAGCAGTCAATGGCAGTTCAGTGTCTGATTGGGAGGGGCGGGGCATCAGCAGCTGGGGGAGGTCGTGATTGGAACGTGCCGGTAGGCGAGGCCGCTGGACGTGGCCACCACGGAGACGGGAAAGCTGAAGATGAACGGGGAGGTGGGCGTGACGGAGGACGCGGAAGACTTGGGCACCAGCGTGGCCAGCGGGCTGCCGGCCTCCACGGCACAGGAAGTGGCGAGCACCTGGGACTCGAACTGCAGCAGCTGCCCCATGAAGCTGAAGTTGGGCGAGATGATGCTGCGGCGCTGGCGCACAAACTCAAAGGCCTCGTCCAGACGCACGCGCTTCCGCATCATCAGGTACGCCAGGCAGATGGTGGCGGAGCGGGAGATGCCAGCCTGGCAGTGCACCAAGACACGCCCACTGGACTCCTTCACCGAGTCTGGGGGGGGGGAGAAGGGGAGAGAGAGAAAGAGAAAGAAAGAAGTCAGAATTGTAACCCATTGGTCAACAGCTCCGGAAGCGCACGCCCACACACGCTTAGACACACACAGTCACATCACCGTTTCCTGAGGCAAACAGACATGCAAATTGACATCCTGCACCAAAGATAGTCTGTGTGTGTTCAGTTTCACCCGAAGCTACCATAAAATGGTTCACTCAAACATACCGACACACACACACACACACACTCAGTTTTGAAATAACACCAAGCAAGTAGCACCCAAGAACAGTGTATGAGTCAGACTCTGGTCCCTCAGCTGCTAACTCTGACGCTGTCAAACACACACACACACACAAGCTTCACACACACTTTTACACATACACACAGACTTGTGAAACAAGCATAGGATGTCTGTTAGTCTCTCCCCTTCATACTGGTGTCTCCCTGCTGCATCACAGTGTGTGTGTGTGTGTGTGTGTGTGTGTGTATGTGTGTGTGTGTGTGTGTGTGTGTGTGTGTGTGTGTGTGTGTGTGTGTGTGTGTGTGTGTGTGTGTGTGTGTGTTTATCACTAGAAACAGAGACGCACACACTACTTCCCAGTCGCTAACGTCAATACCTCTTAGCAAAGAACTGATAGCTATCTGAGGTACTCAGAGGAACAAAACTAGACCATCAGGCTCCACTGAGACAACTGGCCAATCAGGATCATTTAACCAGCCTCGGGCTCTTGTGCAGAAGCTTCCCTTTCCACAAACATCACATAGATCCATATAAGGAACTAGACCTAACGTCTGAATGCAAACAAAATGCTCCTCCTCCACCCACCCAGACCCCTCCTCTCCCTCTTCTTGTCCTCCTCAGCTGGCTCACCTATGAACTCAATGGCCTCCAGGAACCAGGAGCTGATGTCCTCTTTGTGGTTGTCCTCCACTGGGATGCACTTGTACTGGTAGGTCCCCTCGAAGTGGTTGGGGCAGTTGGAGGAGACGTTGAGCAGGGCTGTGATGCCCAGGCTGTCCAGCGTCTCCTTCCTGGAGGCATGGAGGGCACTGCCCAGGTAGAGGAAGGGCAGGATCTCCACTGGACCTCCCTGGGGACAGGGGAGGAGAGGAGATGCTATTATAGATGCGTACACTCCACAACTAGAATTTGACAATGCATTTTTTGGGGTAGGATTTGTGCTGATTAATAAAAAAATATTTAGTCAATTGTATTTCTTTTTTGTATATTAGATAGGTAGCCTAATAGCTCACTGGTAGAGAACTGGATATCAGATCAATACGTTGCAGGTTAAAATCCCCCCTACGTCACTTTGGATAAAAGCGTCTGATAAATTACTACATTATAATTATTTTTTAAATAGAACGAATTGCAGAGCTATATAGGTCATTGGTGTGATTTCCCAGGCCGTCACGGTGATCGATCACTGGACACATTATTGATCCGGACGCCGTTATGTCACTACTGCTGAGGGCTTCTGCCCGCGCAGGCAGGAAATTATCGATAATTCTAACAGATGTGCTCCACGAGAGGAAGGGGGCAATGTTCGTCAATCGTCAGACATCCCAGCCCACTCGAGGACAGAGGGAGGGCCAAACTCATATCGGCAAATGGCCGAAATCCTGTTTTATGCAACGTCTAAATAGGCCGGTCCTGCAGGTAGACCCCGTCCTAGCAGTGTATAGATAACCGTTGTCCTACCTGGTCGGGGTGCGGTGTGCCGCACGAGGAGCATGTTGAGTCCAGGCTGGACTGAGAGGTAAACGAAGGCAGGGACTTGGTCTTCACACACAACTCTGGGAACTCTGCGTAAAACCTGTCGTGGCCTCCTGCAATGAAAAACATGACATGTCGAGGATTAGCACATAGGCCTACAAGATAGAGTGCCAGTCCGACTATAACTTGGTAAAGCGATGGCTAAATAAGCACTAGTTTTTTTGTTTAAAGAATAAATACTACAATAAATAGGACACGCACGACAAAACGTATTATTGCATTATTTTTTTATGTAGCCTAGGCCTAAGCTATGTGACAACAGTGCGCATTATTTACCTCAATAAAATAAAATCAAATAGGATTAGAAATAGGATTAACGGTGCTTTATGCTACAGTGGAACTGCGTCACAAGAATCTCCCTGGCAATAAAGACCCATGGATACGCCATAATTATCGACAGTAACATTAACACCATGCACCAGTCTTGTGGTGCATGTCGAGCATGTGTGGCGCCTGTCTGGGTTGGGGTGAATCAGAGCTGGAAACACTGCAGCACATCTACCTCGAGCCCCAGATGTGCGCATCAGCTTTGGTTGGCATTACCTCATTTATAAAAAGCTCGTGCCCATTTGGTCTGTGTGTAGCTCTTGTTGTGGTGCGCGCACGGCGCACCAGCACAATTACACACAATGGACCATAATTTGCTATTTTTAAACGACAAATAAACGACAAGAATGATTCCATAACGTGTCATATATTGTACAGATATTACTATTATCACAGTTGTATTACCAACGGTGTTGTTTTAACCTGTTCACATAGCCTACACTGGTTGATGTTAGTAAACAAAGATCAAGACAAGCTAAATGTTCCTATAGCTTCATGTGAATGATGGACCGTTACCTTTCAGTAGGTATGTCTCCGTTCCAACCGTGTCCCGGTAGAGCGCGTTCATCACCAGTGTAATTGTACTATCGTCTTTCACCGCGTCCGAGTCGGGCGTCCTCTCATCGTAAAGGACCACAGCGGAGTACAGCCCTGAACTCAGCCGGGACCGGACCTCCTCGTCCCCGGGTAGTATCTGATCCAGGCTTACAGAGCCCTTGGCTCTGCGCCGGACTATCGTGTTGCAGCGGACATTGACGGCTCCCCGGATATGCCCCGCACTGAAGGCCAGGAACGACCTACAGTCCAGCAGCAGGCACTTCGCGTGGTCTTCCTTCAGCAGTCTCTTCAGAATATTACAGCTCATCTCGCAGAGGTCATCCATCATCACCATGTTCTCCCCCATAACTGGAGGGGAAAGCTTCAGCTCGGTGCGCAACGAATCTGGACAGGCAGCAAATGTTCTGTGACGATTAATCCTGTGCGGTTTCCTGTATGTTGTTGCACTGTGGGGCGCTCTATTCTCCCGAGAGCATTACTATCACGCGCAGCCAGTCACCTTCCTTTCCGTTTTATGAATGGGGCTTGCGCTGCAGCGAGCGCTCTACCATGGCTGGGTAGCGTCACAATGGGGCTGACGTCACAGCACGAGCACCATTCACTAGCCTCCCTCCTTTCCTCATTCATAAAAAGTTGACCATAAATGCAAGGCGCGGAGTCTGCGGAGATCAAACCTAGCATATCAAGTAGTACCATATCAAGTCGAATATGTATTCTGGTCTCCGACTGCTTCACACAAGGCATGGTATTAGCTTGTATTGGACAATAGGCTATGCGGATGAGGCCTATTGACTAATTGGTTATTCTGACATTTTTAGACAAAGAAAATATGCTTAGGGTAGTAGGAGGACCTATTTGTAACATATTAATAAATAATGCACTAGTGTCATAGTCTTAGCAGATAATATATAAAACTATCCGTGTTCTATCTTAGCATACTCATTCCTCCTCTCACTATGAAAGGATACTGCGCTGCTTTTGCAAATCAGCCTCAACTGTCATCTATCAATCTCTCTCCTTCTCCCTCTCTCCTCTCCCTCTCTCGTACTCCCTCTCTCCTTCTCCCTCTCTCCTTCCCTGCAGTTGTGCATGCCTTCACACGTGGGTCTGTGAATTCATGTGTGTATGTGGGTACATACATTTGTGTCTCCATTATGACAGTAAGCTGAAGAATGCTAGTGGGGGAGTCCTGCCAGGCCTCTTGGGTCTGGTGAGGGGGGACTGGTGAGGGGGGTCTGGTGAGGGGGGTCTGGTGAGACAGGTCTGGTGAGACAGGTCTGGTGAGACAGGTCTGGTGAGGGGGGTCTGGTGAGACAGGTCTGGTGAGGGGGGTCTGGTGAGGGGGGTCTGGTGAGGGGGGTCTGGTGAGGGGGTCTGGTGAGGGGGGTCTGGTGAGGGGGGTCTGTGAGACAGGTCTGGTGAGACAGGTCTGGTGAGGGGGGTCTGGTGAGACGGGTCTGGTGAGGGGGGTCTGGTGAGACGGGGTCTGGTGAGGGGGGTCTGGTGAGACGGGTCTGGTGAGACAGGTCTGGTGAGACAGGTCTGGTGAGGGTGGTCTGGTGAGGGGGGTCTGGTGAGGGGGGTCTGGTGAGGGGGGTCTGGTGAGGGGGTCTGGTGAGGGGGGTCTGGTGAGGGTGGTCTGGTGAGGGGTGGTCTGGTGAGGGGGGTCTGGTGAGGGGGGTCTGGTGAGGGGGGTCTGGTGAGGGGGGTCTGGTGAGGGGGTCTGGTGAGGGGGTCTGGTGAGGGGGGTCTGGTGAGGGGGGTCTGGTGAGGGGGGTCTGGTGAGGGGGTCTGGTGAGACAGGTCTGGTGAGGGGGGTCTGGTGAGGGGGGTCTGGTGAGGTGCCAGTGTTACTGTTACAGAGGGGGAACAACAACAAGAGAAAGCCCCTGGTTGGGGGATATCATCCCCAGGCTCTAGCTCTGCAGGCTAGCGCAGTCCTGGGGGGTGGGGCTCCTTTGCATGGTGTGCGACAGTCGAGGAGGAGGGGGCAGGAGCTGTGCATGATGTCATCTGTGTCAGAGATGAGCTAACGCACTGATATACGCATGCTCATGCAGACAAACACACATACACAGACAGACAAGAAAGAGATGGACAGGTTCTGGTGGACACCGGCATTGGAATGATAGTGTCCTGTTGCCCTAGCACCCATCGCCGTTGACACAGTCAACAACAACCTGTCTCTCAGAGAACCTCCGTGGCTGTCATGGCAACAAGGGAGAGATGGGGTAAGACAGCCAACAGAGCCAGGCTTGAGCTGTGATTGGACAGTCAAGAGGGGCTTCTCTGCTCTGATGTCATCTGACTCCACCCTCTCACACACACACACACACAGAAACACATACCCACTACTCCCTTGAGAATTTTCACATATTTCTCTCGATTCCATCTTTCCCCTTTTTGCTCATTTTCTCACCCCCACCCCAGTACCTTCCACGTACAGCACTCTCGCTTTCTCACTTTCTATTTTTCTCTTGTTCCCCCTTTCTGTAACCATCATAAGACCATAATCCAATATTTAAGCCCCTACTTTGAGTGGTATGTTTCATGAATTAATTTGACTGTGCGAATGTGTGTGTGTTTCTCTCAGCTGATCTTACCAATATCCTGTTTGTGTATGGTGTGTGTGTGTGTGTGTATGGTGTCTGTGTGTGGAGCGTGCATGCCTTTCTATAAAGGGACAGCCAGATGAACTGTTGTGTGTCTGTGTCATGTGGTGTGTGTATGTCACAGTGTTCCACTTGTCAGGACTGATATGACATACCAGACAGGCTGAGTACTCCTAGGGAGGTGTGGGGGGGGGCACTGTGTGTGAGTCTGTGTGTGTGGGAGGGGGGGGGGCATTGTGTGTGAGTCTGTGTGTGTGGAAGGGGGGGAGGGGGGATTGCATGAGTGTGTGTCTGGAAACTCTGTCGGTTAATCAGTGACAGTTGCTGTGCCAACGACCCCAAACGACTTCTGTGAAAGATTACAGCAAGCTGACTCCGTGGTGGTCATGGCAACGTTGTGCTTGTTCTCTCTGTCTTGTCTTTCTTCATGTTCCTTCTTGCTCCTTACGGAGGTTAGTCCTCCTATAGGGCTGTATGGAAGCTAACGTCAGAGGTAGGGTTAGGATATGGGGTTTGGACCAAATGTGACCAAATGTGGTTGGTGAGAAACAGGATGAGGTTATCCAGGCAAGAAGGATGTTTCAGCAAGAAGTGTGTGGTGTGTGTGTGTGTGTGTGTGTGTATATGTGTGTTAAGCTGCTAGCTAGAGCCTCATTCAAAGCTGGATGTTTTGAATAGTCAAATCTGTCAGAGCAGATGGGAGGCCTTGTTCTGGGCACATCCGTATAACTATACAAGATAAAACTTTAACTACCCCCCCTCCCCCCCACCACACACAAACACACACACACACACACACACTCACACACAGTCAAGGCTGTCTGGAAGGATAACCCGGACTAATCTCATCGCACCAGGCCAGAGTGTGTGTGTGTGTGTTAGCCTCAGAGTGGCTGAAGCACGTGGCAGCAATCCAGACTGGAATCTCAAGGATTATAGACAGGAAACAGAATGATATTAGATCCACACACACCAACACACTATACACACACTGGCTCGTGTAGCTGCTGTCCTCACTTTGTTCTTTCTGTCGAAGGACAGGAAGACGGAACACCATACTTCCTGTCGCGGTGAGTGTGTCATCCTGCTCACCATGGTTACTGCCTCCCTGCTTGTGTCTGGTTTCAGTAAACTAGGTCCATCTCTCGTTAGTGTTTCCTTCCCAAACAAGTTCTTACTACTAAGAAACCAAAAACCCTAACCGAATAGTCACACTACTGCTTATGAGAAGTCACTTTTCTTCACCACTACCATGTTGACTGCTACGTTACCAGCCATGGGCCACTACTGGGTTCTCTAACATGGCCACTACCCTGATAGCCACTATGAGGTCAATGTAATGATACCTGTTATTGTTATTTCATTGTATTTGAATAACTTAGACACACAAATTGTCAGGCTTTGCCTCTCAAAGTGTGAGAGGGGAGAGATAGGTGGGGGCGGGGAAAAAAGGGGGAGAGGGTGCATAGGAGAGGAGGGTGACAGAGGAGAGGGAGTGAGGGGTGAGAGGACGATGCGAGGGTGGAGATGAGGAGAGGGTGGACGGGTGAGAGGGACCGGGGAGGAGAGGGTGGGCGAGTAAGAGAGGGAGCCGGGGAGAGGGTGGGCGAGTGAGAGAGGGAGCCGGGGAGGAGAGGGTGGGCGAGTAAGAGAGGGAGCCGGGGAGGATAGGGTGGGCGAGTAAGAGAGGGAGCCGGGGAGGAGAGGGTGGGCTGGCGAGAGGAAGGGGAGAGGAAGAGGAAGCAGAGTGTTAGTGTTAATGGGAGCTGGCTGGCAGCTGGAGGGCTTTATGACTATGTGCTCCTCTCACACACACCTGAGCACGTCAGCGCCTCGTCTCACTGCAGGCACGTGTGTGTGTGTGTGTGTGTGTTTGTGTATTCTCTCACTTGTCTGCTGTCCTCCGCGTCTCTCTCCCTCCTCCAACCGCTCCTCCCCTCAGCAGTGAGCGAGTGAATCATTTGATCATGTGACCATGACCAGCTCTAAAGACAGATTCACTTCACTGTTTGTCTGGTTTTGTACTCTTGACAACAGCTCTGGTTTTGTAGCTAATGAGAGCTGCTTCTTCTCTCTCTGCAGTATCACTCACACCATGAGTCAACGAACTGAACAGTGACCTGTAGGCTTTTTGAATGTGCGTGTCAGTGTGTATGTGTTTAAGTGTGTCTGTCCCTGACCTGCTTGGTCACATGTCTGTGATAAGCTGCTTTTAAAACAAACACATGTGGCCCTGCTCTTCAGGAGGCATGCCCAGGGAACAGGAAACACCACCTCACAACTATCTGACAACCAGCTGACTGACATCCCCATGACAACCAACGACCAGTCCTCTACCGACTTCCTACCAACCTTCAGAGTCCCTGTTCTGTTGAGTGAACACGCACAACACGAACGCACACACACAGTGAGGAGAGGAAATATCTCATTTCATATCGTGTTCATATATGTAGATGTGGGTAGAAGGACGGCAGCTCCCGCTCTCACAGCCTGCCTCTGATTGGGCGAAGCTGGGATGGGCTCCGGCTGTCAGGTGAGAGGGGAGGGCAGGTGAGACATCAGCAGTGTCACTTCCTGTCTGACAGCCTCCCCGGGTCACAGTTGTCATGGAAACACCAGGGTGAGGAATTGTGATGCCAGGAGAGATGAGTGTAGGAGGACAGAAACATGAAGCACAGCTTCTCCCCGCACACACACACACACACATACACTCTAACAGCTTAGCCAGGCTGGTATTCTAAGGTTCTTACAGTAATCTGCCTGGAATGAATGCTGCCACCCCCCCATCCCGCCTGGTTTGGAAAGCTGCTCCACTGTACACCAGCTGCACTGCCCTCCACTCCAGACATGAGTGGGGTGGGAGTAGGGAGTGGAACCTCAATGCCCTTTCAGTCAAATTGGAAGAAAAAATGGCCCTTTACATGGTCAGACATTGACATACTATACACATTGAAATGGTTACGTGTTTATGGATGATTAACAACAACATTAAGCTTTCAAGGTAATCGCATAGTTCTAGAATGTAAGAGAGCCGCCCCCTTTCCCATATACAGAGCTGAGCTGTTGCACCGAGACCAAGAGGAACAGCCATCTCTTTGTTGGGTCGACTATAGTGAATGACTGTTTAGACAGCCTGTCTCCCAACTCAGGGATAAACATGCCACAGTCTGAACAAAGGTCAGAGATGCAGTCTGCGGGAGGGGGGGGGGCTGTCCGCATGACCACCACCCCAAGCTACAGGTCTAGCCCCACTACTAAGCCAGGTCAGCAGGCCAGAGTATGTAGGACGCTTTCAGAATGGACTCACACACATGCCACATGCCTGCCACAATGACACATTATCTACCCCAGCATGTGTGTGAGAGAGTGGGACGTCAACAGGCTGTTGTGTGACTGCATGTGTGTGTGAATGCACGTCTGTTGTGCAGCCTGCAGTACAATCATGTCCTTCACTGCCCTAAACTAAATTCCTTATCCAAGATAGGCAGCATAGCATAGCACGCACACACACATACACACTTCTCTTGTTTCATATACAGGTTTTTATATATGGAAAACGCATGAATGTGCTACATTCAGATAACCCTAACATTGCAACAGTGGACGGAGTCTGGGTTCCAGATTATTCACAGCATGGTGACCTTGACAAGGTCACACCCTCACACCGCACCAACCACTCTCTTCTCATACGTTGAATAAATAATAGACAAAAGACAATATCAAACATTGCAGCCTTCTTGGTTATTCCAGCCACATCTCCTAAACAGCAGGTCAGGTTTTACTGTGAGTGTGTGTGTGTGTGTGCGTCAGACAGAGAGAAATATAAAGAGAGAGATTGAGAGGGAGTGAGAGTATGAGAGCTGCATGCTAACAGACTGCTACTGGCTACTGGCTAGGTGTTCTACTGTCACCAGGCCGAGCTGTTGCTAAGCAGCAGTAGTTGCTAGGGGATAGGGTGTGTGTGTGTGTGTGTGCGTGTGTGTGGATGTGTGTGAGTGAGCACATTCCTTAGCAGCACCTATCATGATCATAATAGTTCTCTTCCTTTTGCTACAAGAGGATTGTGTGATCTGTGATCTTCAGTAATGTCTTCACGAACCATCCAATCACAGTCAGAGTGGCAGCTAGGTGATTTAAAGGTGTGTCTCTGCTCTGGTCAGCAGGGATGCTGAAGAACTGACTTGATTGGTCCTTGAGTCTTTCATCTCTGAGGTCTCACAGGTCTGATTGGTCCATCCACAGTGCTGTGCCATCATTGGCCCTGTAGGGGGGTGAAGGTGACAGTGGGGGGGTTGGAGGGGCGGGACACCGGCAGCCATTTATACTGGAGATCCTGAGAGGGGGGGTCCAGGATCCAGTCATAGTGCTGCAACAGGTACACACAAGCTGCCTGCAACACACACACACACAAATACACACTTCAGTACATGGACTCTCAAAAATTAACTCAACTCAACAAAGGTCGAAGTCCAAATCCAGATTTTGGCTCCAGCTCCAGATTTGGGGCTGTGTTTGGATTGGCTGGAGGATCCATGATAAGTGAAGAGTCAGGTGGTGGGGTTACATGAATGGCAGCAGCCTGTCATCTGGGCGGGGCATGAGGTGAGGGAGGGGGAGAGGGAGGGAGAGGGAAGGAGAGTATGACTCATCTCTGACCTACATACACTCTTGTGGTGACACCATCCACACCTCTATCCTTCCATCCATCTTCCCACCTTCCCTCCACCCCGCGTGTTCGTGTGCATGTGTGGGGGGGGTGTGTCTGAGTTTGACAGCAGCAAAATT
>CAEFZP010002169.1:195000-277500 GCA_903064625.1 Mallotus villosus
ACAACAACCACACAAAATGATGTCCGTAAGTAGGCCCGACAGACGTGGCCGTGCTCCAATCGGATGGATACTCGATATGATATACGCTATATACGCCTACACTCGGGATTGAACTCACCACCTCCAACATCTCAGGCGCTGATGCGGGTGGCCTGTTACATACCTGATGAGTGAGTTTAACCGATCGACATCAGCTACACCCAACTTGAACTGGCCCTTTCCTCACTAGCGAGCAGCACTCTTTATCTGACTGTGGTTTTGTCCAGAGCGCTGGGTCATCGTCTAGTGTAGTCAAGTCATGTTCACGGGAGAGATGGTCACTAACATGATCATTTTCCGGCAGTGGGAGAAAGACAGTTTCAACATCACTATGACTATCATCAGTGAGTCGGGCTGTTTCAACATCGCTGTCGACGTTGTCATAGCGTGGGAGGTGTGACACGCATGCTGACAGCACTAGCTGCCGCACAGCACACTTGATCCGTTGAGGAAAAATACTATATTCGAAACTGCTTTTTTACTCTCCTAATATTTCTTCCTCTTTTGTGCTACGCTCTTTTGGTATTTTTGTTGATACTTTTGGGGGAGGTTATGACATTTAATAGTTATTATTGATCATATAGTATTTTCATGGAGTCTTTTAGGGGCCCCTGGCAGCTGGGGGCCCCAGGCGGTTGCCTCCTTTGCCTGATGGGTAAGTCCGCCCCTGTGTGTGCAGCTTGTCCTATCCTTGTGTGTGTGTGTGTGTGTGTGTGCAGCCATCTCACCCCTGTGTGTCTGTCTGCAGCTTGTCCCTGATGATGTCCATCAGCTGGTCTCTGGCCTCCAGGGCTGTGCAGAAGCCTGATGACCACAGAGGAACCTTCACACTGACGGGAGCTGAGATCAGACCTGTGGTGGGGCGAGCGGGTGAGCCTGTGTGTGTGTGTGTGTGTGTGTGTGTGTGTGTGTGTGTGTGTGTGTGTGTGTGTGTGTGTGTGTGTGTGTGTGTGAGAGACAGTATGTGTGTACTGTGTGTGTGGTGGTACACAATAGTGTGTGTGCAAGAAACTGTGTGTGTGTAAGTCTGTACAGTATGTGTGTGTGTGTGTGTGTAGCGTAGGTAGTGTTTGAGTGGATCGTACCATGCCAGTGCAGGGTGCAGAGGTGTGTGATCTCCTGGAAGAGCTGCTCTTCTGGCTGGACGTTGAGAAACAGACCAAGAACAAGCTCTGTCCCAACACGCTTAAACAGGGGATACACTGACTCGGGCTCCCTGCTTACACACACACACAAACAGGCACAGTAAATACACACACAGGTCAGCATGTCAACCAGCTGAGAGGATATGAATAAGGTGTGTAGTTGCTCACCTTGTAGAGAGGTCCTTCAAGCATCTCTCACAGACTCTGGACAAGAGAGAACACGAGACCACAGAGTTCATGTTTAGTATGAACTATCTGATCCTGATTCAACATTTCCCACACACTCCTGTTGAACCTGAACTCTGTTTATGTGTGAGAAGCCTGCTGATTGGTGGTCACCTAATGATGTAATCATTCCAGGACTCGAGACACGCCCCTGTGAACAGACTGGTCAAAGACAGACGCAATAGGCACGCTTCCTCACCTGTGTGCAAAACACACAGAACACACATAACACACACACACATATACAAACACACACATAAGATTAATGAAACCAGCATAGAGCCTAACACACACCTGGTCACATGTTCACGGTAGGCCTGAAGTGTCAGGGTGTGTGTGTGTGTGTGTGTGTGGGGTGAGGTTCAGCTAACCATTGGAGGTCACAATGTTGTCTCCATACATGTTGTGCATGACATCACTGGGGTCCTTCAGGAACACAGAGGACTTTTCTGGAAAACACAGTAAGCACATGAACACACATGTGGCACACACTCAGAAACATGGTATCAACAGGAACATGAATGCAGCGCTATGGTGGGCAATCCAGTTCTAGCTCAGAGGGTTTGCTGCTTGTGAAATCAAAGCCAGTTCCTGCAAAAACACTTGTCACTAATCAGAGCCCCTCTATAGCTCCTCCTCTCTGGTAAATAACATTCTGCAAGTTAAAGGGTTGTAGGTCTGCTAGGTGATGGAGAAGAAACTGCAAAGCATCATGTCAACAAGACAACTACAAACCATGCATTAACATTTATAGATAATTAACACAACGTATAACCACATGTTTTGAAACATGTTTTAGGGGTTGGTAAATACTGTCCAACATTCGCTCTATGCGGGAAAGTTAAAAAAACACGTTACCCCCAGCCTGCAGCCCCACACACACACACAGTCCGCCTCAACCCCTGATAACCCCCCTCACACACACAAACCACTGCTGCGGCCGATTTGGATACGTCACGGGGGGATCTCATGACACGGTCGGTGCAGACCGTGACTAATCCTGAGATTATGGATGTATTACCAGCAATATTAATCACGTCCCGTGACATCTGGGTATGGGTTAGACACTCACTCATGGAAATTGAACCCCAAATCTAAATTAGGCATAAATTACTGAATAATGAATGAGGCTTTACAAAACGTTTGCAATTTAATGTAATTTAATTACACGCACACACACACACCTACACACACGCACACACACCAACGTGTACCCACCACATAGTAATTCTCGCATCCCCTCCACCGAGCAGACAAACGTTGTGGGTTTGTTTAGAAGTCTTGACTGGAAGATCCGTGTCCCGTACTTCTCAATGCGCTGTTCGCAAAAACTCACCGGGTCTCGGTAAAACTCCATTGATTTATCACCAAGCACAGAGACACCCGCAGTTCCCGGTAATTTCGCCATGATCTGCCGTTTATCACTCGTTAATGGCAGTTTCCGGATCTTTATTGCTCAGCTACACGGTTCAAAGTACTGCTTTCCTGCAAAGTACCGTATTGAAACTGTAGTCTACCTGCGGATCAGCATGGTTAAATGACACTCGGTTAAACGGATTAAACGATGCAAACAGAAAGAGTGTCCAACGCGTTCATTCAAGTCTACTTCCTTCTCTAAAAGATCATACAGGCTGCTAGTGCGCGGGCATTAGAGCACCGACATATATCCCATTACTGCTGTGTCATTGCGTTATCTCCATGGCAACCGTAGCCTACTATGCTTCCTGGACTTGTAAAAAGTCCAGCCCCTGGCCGTCGGCACCGGAGCCCTCTCCTCCTGGGTCCAGCATAGCACCAGGCAGACTGCCAGCAAGGGTGGAATAGAGGGCTTCCGTTACCACTGCCTCAGTGCTGCAGGAAGAATGTACCCAAATTCCTGTGATCACTGCTTGGGCCATTCAAACAAAAGGACAGTGTTAGTCTGCTTCTGTGTCTCCCCGAGGGCGCTCTTTAATCTATTATTAGAACACACTGTTTGAGTCTAAACATATTAATATTGTCCAACATCCGCTCTATGCGGGAAAGTTAACAACCACTTTACCCCCAGCCTGCGGCCCCCCCCCCTCCCCCCACCCAGTCAGCCACCCCTGATCTGCTTGAACCTTGACGTTATGTTTGCTTTGAATTAGGCTATCTGATCATATCTTATTTCTGGAGAATAGCTACTAGTAGGCTATGATTGTGAGGCAGCCTACTCTAGTTGACTAGGTCATACCTCCAAACCTAAAAGCGCTTGATGTATTAATGATAAGGACAATTTGAGTACAAGAAAGGCATTGCGCTTCCGCGTTGCGGCAACACGGGGGCGGTGTTGCCCACATGTTCCTGCTCTTACAATGGGGCTGGGGGCGGCCAGTCCATCCATCCCTCCTACCGCGCGCCACGGAAACTCCCCACTACAATTTAACACTCGCCCAGGCTGCCTGCCGTTATTCTGTCACACTCTTCGCCCCGCGCGCTATGGCACCGTGGTAACCCCCATGGCACTGAGCACACCTGACTGGTCGTTAGATATCAGTGACAAGATTCAGACGGAATATGAGAGTCCATAGCAACCCGAGGCGCCGCTCGAACCGGAGCACGGAGGCAGAGAGCTCTCAGGTAAGGAAAGTTTATTAGACAGGGTCAGATACCTTCGCGTGATGATAAAGGGAGAAATCTCGTTTATAAAAAGTGTCTTAAACTTGTAGTAAACTTAGGTTTTTTACGCTCATGTATACAGCTGTTATATGAAATATTTTAATAGACGGATGCTGAAGTTTCTGACATCATATTGTTTCTGTAAATTCCTTCCTTATTTGTTAACTTAATCAGTGAGTAAATATTAGCTTTATTATGGACACTACACACATGTTGGCTCTCTCTTTCTCTTTCTCTCTTACACAAACACAGCAGCACGCAGTCAGCACGCACACTCATTGTGCAAGGGGTTTCATGAGATTATTTCTACTTGATACTTCTATATGTGTGTGCAAAGTGCGAGTGTGGGTGTGAATGAGGTGCGTGTGTCTGGAGGGTGTTTATAATCTAAACACAAGCTGCCCTGCTGTCGGCCAGTTCAGAGTGTGTTTAGGATACAGATGATAGGTGGTGACACAACATAAAGAGACACACACACACATCATCTGGGGACGCACTCCCAGACAGACGCACTACTGCTCATTCTGTGTGCTGCTGGGGCAGTGATTCTGTGGACTGGGACAATTATTCTGACAGCAGGGGCAATTATTCTGTGGGCAGGGGCAGTCATTCCGTGGCCAGGGGCAGATGGAAGTGGAGAAAGATAATGAAGAGCAGACCATTCCCATGATGACTAGCTGGAGCATTTATTACAGTGTGTGTGTGAGTGTGTCGTGTCAGAGTGTGTTTGTGCGTATGCCAGTGTGTGTGTGTGTGTGTGCGTGTGGGCTTGCACAATTCCTTCCTAATCGAAGGCTGTCTTATTTTCTACCCTTCCTCGCTGTGCCTGCCCACCAGTCCGAGCCTGGCCCAGAGCCTGGCTTCTAACCACAGAGCTGGTCACATCTCATAATGTGTTCCGGAGCCGTGAGGGCCATCCTGGGCCAGTCATGCGTGGGGCTTGCAACTCTCCCTGAGCACATGGAATAGTCTTTCGTGACCATGAAGTTAGTGAAAGTTGCTCCCTAGGCCCCCTCCACGCGCGCACACACACACAAACAAACACACACACACACACACACACACACACACACACACACACACACACACACACACAACACACACACTGAAGGAGAAGGGGGGGGGCTCACCTCCGGCCATCTCACTGCTAGTGTTTAATTCATTTCGAGAGCTCCTCCAGTATTTGAGAGCAGTTTTCCAGGTGGTTTTGGCCGAGGGTCATAGTGGGGGTTTAATCAGGTGTCTCCGGCCGGCCAACCAGTTCTGTTTCACCCTGCTTCAGAGTGAAGGCTGCTGGACACCATCTTGACAGGAAGCCCGTGTCCAATTGGTGCTTAAGCAAACTTTACACAAGTATGCAATTTCTCCTATTGCTTCCTCCTGGCATTGTCAGTTTGGGTTAGAGTCTGAGGTCTGTCGGGCCTGGCCTGGACAGCACTCTGGTTCTGGGTTCTGGACTCGAACATTTCTCCCAAGACAGAACATTTGAACAATCTTAACTGTAAATTCCCCCTAACCTAGTATTAACTGACTGTTCTCGTGTGCAAAAGGTCACACTGTGTGATTGTGGGTGTATAAATACACATTTCTTAATAAAGCTTAATCTACAGCTGGTGTTCAGACACAATGTCCTGTGTGCTTTTCTGGTGTGTTTTCCGGTGGCGTTGTGTACCTTCGTGTGGCTTGTGTGTGTGTCTGTGAATGCCTGGAACTACAAACCTTCAGATTTGTAGATCAGATGCCCCCCTCCTCTCCTGTATCAATTATTCCTGGCCCTCTTTCATGACATCATGACATCTTGACGTGATCTAGTGCTTTTCGGAGTCTTCTGACGATTCGAATGAACTCAATCACAGGTTGTATCCAGTGGCGACGCTCACAGCAGTACCCAGCATGCCTTGCTTCCCCAAAGCTCGGCAGAGGAAGGAGCAGCTGTGACACACAGTTTCCAGACCGAAGAAATCCCCCCCCTCATAATCGTCTGTTCAGCGGTGATCATCTGGTCGGGTCTGTGATGCGAAGAGACGTGTCTGTCCTACCCAGAATGCTTGGGCAGAGCCCCAGTGTTGCAGTCGGGTGCAGGCTTGTCGGAGTGTGAGGATGAGGACCTGCTGGCTGCTCCGAGCTGGACTCTGATGAACAGAGACAGCTGGCAGTGTTTGTCTCCGGTTCGACTCGCTTGCCTCAAATATCAGGAATGAAAACAGCAGCCATGTTTTTCTGAGGGCAGTTACTGCAGTAGGACTCCCTCCCCGCTGGCCCCTATACCCTACCCTACACTCCACCTCTATCTTCCCCTCCTCTCCCTGGCTTCCATCCCCTCCCTTACTCTGTCCTCTAGTATGGTATTTACTCAGCCTTATGATTTAAACTGCAGCTGCTATGGCCAAGGTGGGTTCTGGCCTCACTAAGACGAAATATTCCAAACTCTCCTCTCTTCTCCTCTCCCCTCTTCTCCTCTCCCTTCATCTCCTCTCCCTCTCCCCTCCTTCTCCTCTCCTCTCCTCCTCCTTTCCTCTCCTCACTACTCTACTCTACTCTCTTCTCCTCTCCTCTCCCCTCCACTCTTCTCCTCTCCTCTCCTCTCCTCTCCTCTCCTCTCCTCTCCCCTCCTCTCCTCTCCTCTCCTCTCCTCTCCTCTGTGAGGTGTCTATCTCGTCAGTGAGTAGGCTCTGTGTGCCTCCTGTACTTGTCAGACAGATGAGAAGTGTAAACTCAGAGCTGTGAAAACATCGACCTCACTGGCCAAACATCAAAGGAAATAGCGACCTGTCTGAAACGTTTCTCTGCTTCTCTCTGCCGTTGAAGTTCAGATTAGGCAAATATTGTCTCATACCACTGGATGTGTGGGCACTATTTGTTCAGAAGTTATTTGTGTGTCCAAGTGTGTCTGTTGAGTTGTACAAGGACGTGCGCTCGTGATTGTGTGTATGTGGACAGTACATGTGTGTGTATGTGTGTGTCGTGGAGGCGGGGTGCTCGGGAAGGGAGGCAGGACTGTGGGTGATATTCCAGAGGGGTCTGGCCTGAGTTTGTTCTCCCTCTGCTGTGTTCTATTATACACAGAGGCACCTAACCTGTCAGGTCAGCCCTGTCGCACAGCCCTCCCGTCTGAAAGAATGTGTTCTGACACAGTTTTAATGTTCCATACATATTACATGAGATTGATGTCGCATGAGAGAGGCCTGTAAGAATCCGTGACTGAGTGAGAATCATCCTATATTTCTCCTCTCCTCTCCTCTCCTCTCCTCTCCTCTCCTCTCCTCTCCTCTCCTGCTGCCTCTCCTCTCCTCTCCTCTCCTCTCGCTCTCCTCTCCTCTCCTCTCCTCTCCTCTCCTCTCCTCTCCTCTCCTCTCCTCTCCTCTCCTCTCCTCTCCTCTCCTCTCCTTTCCTTTCCTTTCCTTTCCTTTCATCCCCTCTCCTCTCCTCTCCTTTCCTTTCCTCTCCTTTCATCCACTCTACTCTCCTTCTTATCGTCCATCTGCTTTAAAGAAGCTGTTCTCGGGAAAGAATGTTGGGCATTCTGTAGAGGAGACAGTCAGGTGACTGTCTGGCATAGATGTGTGTCTTGAAACAACAGCTTTATAAAAACCCACATATCGTCGCAGATAAAGCAGGCTTGATGCGATTATCTACCTATCAGTCTCACCCTCGTCTGACTCCCTGTCTACCCAACCGTCTCACGCTTGTGTAAGACCTGTAAACCTATCTAACACCTGTGGACCTACCGGTCTAAGAGCTGTAAACCAATCTAACACCTGTCGACCTACCGTAAGACCTGTAAACGTATCGGTCTAACACCTGTCGACCTACCGTAAGACCTGTAAACGTAGCGGTCTAACACCTGTCGACCTACCGTAAGACCTGTAAACGTATCGGTCTAACACCTGTCGTACCTGCCGTAAGACCTGTAAACGTAACGGTCAAACACCTGTCGACCTACCGTAAGACCTGTAAACGTATCGGTCTAACACCTGTCTACCTGCCGTAAGACCTGTAAACGTAACGGTCAAACACCTGTTGACCTACCGTAAGACCTGTAAACGTAGCGGTCTAACACCTGGTAACACACCGGTCTACCTGCCTGTATCCCACCACATTTAGAGGAATGTAAACTACCTGTCTGGTTGGTTTCTGACTGTACGTTGTGTGTGTGTGTGTGTGTGTGGTGTGTGTGTGTGTGTTTGCAGGGCCACAGTGAGGGCTGAGGAGGCCTCTGCCCTGTTGACCTCCATGCAGGTGAACAGTGATGGACACAACATCTCACCCAGCGTTACAGTAAGATCACCATCGCCACGGAGATTCAAACCGTGTCAAATGATGTATACATGTCATCAATAAATCAATCAATGCTTATAATCATACAGCATACAGTTGTGGATCTAGAAACGAAAGACAGAAATTCCGAATGTCATTAGTGACAGTGCATGTATAGACATACAGTATATAAGTTACACATGGCTAGTGCAGGAAACATAAAAAGGATTTCTGAATTTAGAGTCATATCTGCTCTCATTCCTGCAGTTCAGTAGATGATGTTCCAGCTCCGGAACACACAGTGGTCACCGTGGAGACAGCTATCCTTACCATCTTTCCTCACCGTCATCATTATCATGACTGTCTTGGGGAACCTGCTAGTGATGGTGGCACTCTGCAATGACAGGCACCTGCGGTATGCCACCTCACATCCTGTTGAGTTCCTGTTTACTTCCTGAATGACTGGAAACTGAGCAACAGATAAGATAGGAACTGAGTTCTAATAACAGATGATGTGATATAAAAAATGTGATTAGATTGATATCCACTGTCACATGGACATGTCTGTTGGAATGTAGCACCATCGATTTGTCCTCTGTGTCTGTCCTCTTGTGCATGCCAGTTGGCCTTTCTGTTGGTGAGTTGCCTGTCAGTCTGCCAGGTTGGTGGTCACTAGGGAGTTCATTGCTACCGGGACCTCAACATCTAGGCCTTCTGTCACACTTCATCTGTGGTAAAACACGAAAGCTCGCTCCAGATAAAAGAACTGAACTGATTTCAGTCGAAGTGGGGCAGGAGTGATTGACAGCTGGATAAATGGGTCACTTCCTGTCAGGTGGATGGTGTGGTGACAGAGGAAGGCCATAGCCATGCTACTTGTACTAAGGTCCCACCATGGCAGCAGTACTTCCATCTACATCTGGTCCTCGTGCCCCACCTGCATGTTTTAGACGTTTCCCTGCTCCCACACACCTGATTCAAATGAATGGGTCGTTATCAGGCTTCTGCTGAGCTTGATAACGACCCATTCATGTGAACATCTAAAACGTGCAAGGCAGGGGGGCATGAGGACCAGGATGGAGGGAGGAGTGCCACTGGTCTACATGCTTATATGTAAGGGTTCATTTCTGCTGCTGCTATGACCTTGTGTGGCTGGGATGCTGAGAGACTAACCAAGTTTACATTTAGAGTGCAACATCCCAGTAAGCTCCTTCTAGAGTGAAGCTATTCACCCGTGACCCCTGACCTCCTTCGACTACAGGAAGAAGAAAACCAACTACTTCATCGTGTCTCTGGCGTTTGCCGACCTGCTGGTGGCTCTGCTGGTGATGCCGTTGGCGGCGGTGGAGTTGACCACGGGGGTGTGGATCTACGGGGAGATCTTCTGTCTGGTCAGGACGTCTCTGGACGTGCTGCTCACCACCGCGTCCATCCTGCACCTCTGCTGCATCGCCCTGGACCGGTACGGGTGGAGAACAGAGAATAGAATTAGAGAAAATAGAGTGTCTATCTCTCTGTCTGTCTGTCAACATGTCTGTATCTACCTATCTGGCTGGCTATTTCTAGGTACTATGCCATCTGCTGCCAGCCACTGGTGTACCGCCACAAGATGACTCCCGTCAGGGTGGCGCTGATGCTGGGAGGCTGCTGGTTCATCCCCATCTTCATCTCCTTTCTACCCATAATGCAAAGCTGGAACACTATTGGCATTGAGGAGATTGTGAGTCTCTCTTACCCATAAATACAATACAAAAAAACTTGTATTGAAAATGTATGTTTAAGTTCAATTTAAGTTCATCTCAGATGAACATATTTTGACAAAGTTTGAGGAGAGATTTTAATGTGAGAGAAGCTGTGTTCTGCAGCAGAGAGTTCTAGATCAAGTGAGCCTGGTCATGAGACTGTCAGACCAGGGTTAGTCAGATGTTAGACTAAGGGCCGTGACATTTATTAAAGTTCAATGTTGAAGTAAGCACTATGTGTTTGTAGAAAGTTAGCTCTCAAGGAACAGGGTTGCCAGGTTTGCTTAAGGACATCTCTCCATGGTTGCTAGGTTTACAGATGGGTAGCTCTCCAGGAACAGGATTGCCAGGTTTACAAATGGGTAGCTTTCCACTGGGTTGCCAAGTTGGGCACCCTGGTCTGTCGACCCCACCATTCTGAAGGTCTCTGTCCTTCCTGAGCACAGGGCCAATTGCAACGTGGAACCACTCCAAGTTCTGGAGAGTGTACCGTTTCGTCAATGCTCAAACATTCTGACAGGAATGTCAACTGGCCAACCCCAGATAAAAACAGAAATCTCGACTGCGTATCTTTTTGAATAACACTGCTCTCGAAGGACGCAATGTGCAGGGGTTCTGCACGCTGGTCTCCCCCAGAGACGTGCTGTTGTGAAGGAAGGAAGGGAGAGCACGGAGAAGGTCGGCGAGGCTGGCCTGGAGCAGAGCCCACACTCCTGAGCTCACACATACCTCTGATTCTCCAGGGCAAGATAGCTCGCTTACACACACCATACACCCATACACACCAACACACACACATACGCATAATCTCACATACACAGCTCCGGTTCACTCCCTCCAGTGTTGCCTGAACTGATGACTGTTGACAATGGCTCCATGATAGGAGTACTGGCCAGCCCCAATCTTCCCATCCCACCCTCCAGCTGCACACATCCACCCCCACCCCCATCCACCCCCAACCCCAGATCCCAGGCTCCAGCCTTGCATCGCACCCCGAACCCTCCAACATTCCCAACGTCAGTGTCCAAGCCTTTAAAAACAGCTCCAACCTCAGTCCTCCAGCCCCCCCCAGGGCGCAGTCTGCCCCTCCAGCTGTTGTTTACTACAACTTGCAGCTTTCCCTGAGGTGTAGTTGTTGAGTCCTGGTTTGGTGCTTGCCACGCCAAGTAGGTTCGAATCCTCCTATTCCTGGATCCCATCCCAACAGCTTCTCTGTGTGAACGCGTGTGTGGCCGTGTACATGTGTAACCCGTACGTCTCCACGCCCGTCCCTCCCCAGATCCAGGAGCGGCATCCCTCTGCGGGCATCAACAGCACCAGCTGTGTGTTCATGGTGAACCGTCCGTACGCGCTGGTCTGCTCCGCGGTGGCCTTCTACGTGCCTCTGGGCCTCATGGTCCTGGCCTACCAGCGCATCTACGTCACCGCCATGGGCCACGCCCGCCAGATAGGCACCCTCCAGCGCGCGGGCTCCGCCCCCAAGCACCACCCCAGCCCCGCGGGCGCCGGCGACCAGCCGTCGTCGAGCCGTATGCGCGTGGAGACCAAAGCGGCCAAGACGCTGGCTGTTATTATGGGATGTTTCTGCCTGTGCTGGGCGCCGTTCTTCGTCACCAACGTGGTGGACCCGTTTGTCCAGTACAGCGTGCCGTGGCAGGTGTGGACGGCCTGGCTGTGGTTGGGCTACATCAACTCCGGGCTCAACCCCTTCCTGTACGCCTTCCTGAACCGCGCCTTCAGACGTGCCTTCCTGCTCATCCTGTGCTGCGGGGACGAGCGCTACGCTCGCCAGGGCAGCTACAGGCCCACCCGGCCCTGCCACCACTCCGTCAACGGCACCTCTCTCAGGTAAGGCTCTACCTCCACCCAGGGCTGAGCTCAGACCTGGCCCTGACTCCACCCAGGGCTGAGCTCAGACCTGGCCCTGACTCCACCCAGGGCTGAGCTCAGACCTGGCCCTGACTCCACCCAGGGCTGAGCTCAGACCTGGCCCTGACTCCACCCAGGGCTGAGATCAGACCTGGCCCTAACTCCACCCAGGGCTGAGCTCGAGTCATTTCCAGCAGTGTCGGATGTACATTTTATTTAGCTTGCCTTGCAGACAGCCATTACTCGGAGGGGATCAACACATGGGTTCCATTGAGCTCTTCCTGTCTAAATCCCACCCACCTCCAGAATCCCTGGTGTGTCTTAACGAGGCCTTACTCTGCACAGTGGCTGGGCCGTCTGGGTGTTAGGAAAACCAGGAAACCAGGTTATTGTCCCTCGTCTATGGAGAACTTCAGCATGCCCATGTCCCTTGAGAGAACCTGATCCAGTTAAGCATCGGATCCTGATCCAGTTCAAGCAGAGAACCCTTAGTCCAGTGCACCCATACCCCTCACACCCCCACCCTCACACCCCCACCCCCACCCCACCGAGCATGTGTGTGCCGCCCCAGGGATTTGGTCCTTATTGCAATAGTCCTGATCCTCGTCTGAAGCCCAGATATACTGTACAGATATACTGTACAGGACATGTGCATGTCAGCCCCCCACCTGTGCTGCATGAGCCTGGGAAGGGGGGGGGTAGGGGGGGGGGATAAGTCAGCCACGGTGCTGTCAGGAGGATGGTGTGGAGGGGGAGGGTTGGGAGGTTTATTGCACAGTGGGGGGCGGGGGGAGGGGGGGGGTGTGTAGTGAAGGGTAGGGATGGTGGGTGTGGAGGAGGAGGGGGGGGAGGGGTTGTAGAGAGCCAGCCACGGTGCTGCCAGGGAGGTTATCGTGATGGACGCGAGTCCTTAGGAAGGTTTACACTATACAACACTATACTTTCCATCCCGTGTTTGGCTGTGAGGCTGCTGAGTACAGCTGCAGCCACAGACGCCTCTGTGTGTGTGTGTGAGTGTGTGTGTGTGTGCATGCATGTGTGTGTGTGTGTGTGTGTGTGTGTGTGTGTGTGTGTGTGTGTGTGTGTGTGTGTGTGTGTGTGTGTGTGTGTGTGTGCATGCATGTGTGTGTGTGTGTGCATGTGTATGCAAATGCATGTGTATGTTTTACTGCGTATGTGTGTGTGTGTGTCCAATGGTAGAATGTGGCGCATCGATCAGTCTTGATTCATGAACACCTCTCTGTGTGTTTCTGTCTGTGGGGTTCCTGTAAGAGATGGTTGCAGGGGCCTGCTCGTGTCCGAGATGTTTATCTGTCTGGAGAGCTGGAGGAGAGTGGAGCTGCACAGGGTTACGGACACACTTCCTTATAGTGCTTTGGTTTCTAAACAAGGTTCTAGTCTCAAGATGAGGTGTATCACTTCTAAGAATGCCATAGATGAGGACATAGATGTTGTTCTGGCAGGATTCCAGTCATGGCTTTAGTTTCCAGTTCTAGATTTAAGGATTATAGTCAAGGTCCTAGTTCCCAGTTTGTACTGTCCAGAGTTCTAGTGTCCAGAGTTCTACTGTCCAGAGTTCTAGTGTCCAGGGTTCTAGTGTCCAGAGTTCTAGTGTCCAGGGTTCTAGTGTCTCTTAGGTTCTACCAGTGTGTTCTAGTCCACAGTTTCCCCCTGGGTGTGACTGCTGGCTGCCTCTCATTGTTTCATGTTGTTTGGGGTTTTTCACATTTAACGATTAGGACTTTGTTCCATACATGTTATGAGTCTCCAGCTCGGCCATGTGGTTCTCTTTAACGCTGCTCACTGGAAAAGAACCTTTCTTATAGGGCTGCGTGTCTGTGTTCTTCAGAGTGGTTAGACGGTCGAGGGTGTGATGCAGGAAGCTGCAAAACAAACAGTATTATGAGCAGTCGTAACGTCTGTCGTTAAACGTCGTCTGAGACATAGAACAGATCCTCACAATCGCATTACTGTCACTGAAATAGTAGCTGTTAAAAATCACACCGGAATCTCTGTGGAGTTTTTTTACACTTATGACAGTCGCAGCACACACACACACACACACAGGTTTGTTTTACTATCCTAGTGAGGACTGACAATTCACTCCCATTCAAAATCATGCAATCCCTAACCTCTAACCATAACCATAACCCTTTTGTAATTCTAACCCGAACACTAATTCAAATCTAAACCTTAAATCCCACTTGAAGCACTTGAAGTTGTGGGCTCCCAAGAACATGTTCCCCAAAGGTTCCCACATTGTTCATAGATGCCTATCGTTGTGGGGACGTCTGGGTAGTTAAACAAGACCAGACCCACACACACACACCACACACACACCACACACACACCACACACACACCACACACACACACCAGGCTGGGGCGGATGCTGAGGCTGGTGGCTACACAGTAGCTTGGAGGCTAATCTTTGTCTTCTGGTTGAATAATAATAATGACCAGATTGTGGAGAATGAGCTCTGCACGCTAACCTCCCTGGCTCTGAGCTGATCTCATCCCATCTACAGGCACGCAAGCATCGCCTCTGAGCTCAGTCCTTATGCAGACACACGGTTGTAACTATTTATAAACATTTTCAAATGGGCTCAGGGCTCCACTAGGCTGCCTGCTGTCGAACAGTAAGTCCAGGGTGCTCAGGGCTCGACTAGGCTGCCTGCTGTCGAACAGTAGGTCCAGGGTGCTCAGGGCTCGACTAGGCTGCCTGCTGTCGAACAGTAGGTCCAGGGTGCTCAGGGCTCGACTAGGCTGCCTGCTGTCGAACAGTAGGTCCAGGGTGCTCAGGGCTCGACTAGGCTGCCTGCTGTCGAACAGTAAGTCCAGGGTGCTCAGGGCTCAACTAGGCTGTCTGCTGTTGAACAGTAAGTCCAGGGTGCTCAGGGCTCGACTAGGCTGTCTGCTGTTGAACAGTAAGTCCAGGGTGCTCAGGGCTCGACTAGGCTGTCTGCTGTTGAACAGTAGGTCCAGACAGGGTGCTCAGGGCTCGACTAGGCTGCCTGCTGTCGAACAGTAAGTCCAGGGTGCTCAGGGCTCGACTAGGCTGTCTGCTGTTGAACAGTAGGTCCAGACAGGGTGCTCAGGGCTCGACTAGGCTGCCTGAGTGCTTGGTTCCAGGATGTAAAGCTGTATCCAGAAGCTCTGGTGAGGGATGTTAGTATGAATTAATGACCTCGCAACCACCTCTAATCCCATTGTCTGTGCTGAGTCACTGTGTGCTATAGGACAACATTTCTCTCTGCCTTATTAGCTTAGCCTTTATTTTGCTCTCAAAGCAGCTTTCAGTGTGGGAACAAACGTGTGGATTGAAAGTTTGGGGAAACGTGTCGGAGTGGGCAGCTCAGTTAGCTCGGCAACATTGTGAATTGTGTTGTTGCTGATGTCGTTGTTGCTGTACTTTGGGAACAATGCAGTCCAGACGGCCAGCCGAGGGTCCAGTGGGTCCACGGGGCTGAGCCGCTGGCACAGACACCCATCACCATCACCATCATGTGCTACTGACGGAGCTTTAACGCTCTCCTCTCACCCTGTAACACATGCCCCTCCAGGACAGACAGACAGGGGGTGGGGGAGCACTGCTACAGGTCAGGATTTTAGCCTCCCGTAATAGAGGAGCAACAGAGGAGACATTACGTCTGTCTGTGTGTCTGTCTATATGCCTGTCTGTCTACCAGGCTGCCTGCCTTCCTGTCTGTCTGTCTGTCTGTCTGTTTGTCTGTTTGTCTGTGTGTATGTATGCATGCCTGTCTGTCTACCAGGCTGCCTGCCTTCCTGTCTGTCTGTCTCTTTGTCTACAGGTCTGTCTGTTTGTCTGTCTGCCCTTCTTGTCTGCCTGTCTCTCTGCCTTACGTTGCAGTACAGAAAGCATGCATGCGTGTGTGTTTGAGTGTGTGTATGGGTACATGAGTATGTGTGTGTGTGTGTGTTTGTATGTGTGGGCGTACGTGTGTGTGTCTCAGCCATAGCAGCACTAATCCGGTTACAGTGAATGTCTCCCCAATAACGACAGCTTTGAAATATCCCCAGAAACCCTGCTGCCCCTTCCTCTCCCGCTGTGGCTGTTTATCTGCTGTTTATTTACATCGCTGTTTACAACAACAAACAAACTAACAAGTCCACGAGGGGGCTCCCTGACAGAGGGCAGTCTATTACTGGACTCTCTGTTACTGGACTCTCTGTAACAGGACCGTGTCAGACAGGACAGTCTGTCTCAAGACAGTCAGTGACAAGACAATGTGTGACTGTTCCAGAGTGCCACAGCTGTCTCTCACTCTTCAGCCATCCGCAGCAAAAACCGTCCCCACGGCAGAGCATCGTCCTCGGGCCCACCCCGGGTCGGAACCCTCAACCAGAACCAGAACACGGGTCTGTCTGGCCCCTCGTATCTGCCCCCCAGATCTTGGAAACAATCAGAACTCAGGAATGGAACTCCAACATCAATGAAGACAGAGCTCAAGTAGTAGGCTGGCTTTTATGAACTGCGGTTCAGTTCTTTTATCAAAACAAAAGTTGGAGAAGAAAAGAAGGTGGCGTGTCGGCCAGACCGAGTCTGCTAGTCCACAATATATTTATACGCAGTATATTCTTAATAGTGAGATTATGAAAAAACGGTGTCGGGTTTAAATCTCAGAGGGTATTTATAGCCGAACTAACACAGTAAGTGCATATTATGTTAGTCTGAGCACAGAGGGAGTTAGGATAACTGACAATGGCACTGGTGTTGACATCCGATGTTCTATTGCATACACACACACCGACTGCTTGGTAACGTGTGGTGCGTGTGTCCATAGTGTAGCTACACACACGCATACACACCGACTGCTTGGTAACGTGTGGTGCGTGTGTCCATAGTGTAGCTACACACACACACACACACACACACCGACTGCTTGGTAACGTGTGGTGCGTGTGTCCATAGTGTAGCTACACACACACACACACCGACTGCTTGGAAACGTGTGGTGCGTGTGTCCATAGTGTAGCTACACACACACACACACACACACCGACTGCTTGGTAACGTGTGGTGTGTGTGTCCATAGTGTAGCTACACACACACACACACCGACTGCTTGGTAACGTGTGGTGCGTGTGTCCATAATGTAGCTACACACACACACACCGACTGCATGGTAACGTGTGGTGCGTGTGTCCATAATGTAGCTACACACACACACACACCGACTGCTTGGTAACGTGTGGTGCGTGTGTCCATAGTGTAGCTACACACACACACACACACACACACACCGACTGCTTGGTAACGTGTGGTGCGTGTGTCCATAGTGTAGCTACACACACACACACACACCGACTGCTTGGTAACGTGTGGTGCGTGTGTCCATAGTGTAGCTGTAGACTCTGCTGTGTTTCCATGCCCTGGGCCTCCTTTCTTACCAACCCGGCTGATTCAAACAGACAGTATTTAATAAGGTTGTTTTATCTGTGTATCATAACAGGCCCTTTGTTTTAAGTCATATTTATGTTGTGCCCCCGGCGGGACGTGAACCCAAAACCTCGGCGTTGCAGGCTGCCCGTCGTCATCCCGCCTGAGACATATGAGGGTCTGAAGACTCCACTGGGGGGGGTTTGATCAACATCTCAGAGTGCCTGTGCTCTGGCTCCTGTCTCCTCCTCCTGTCTAGCCCTCTCTTCTGGCTGCACTCTCCCTCTGCCCTCCCTGTATCTAGTCCTCTCTCACTCCTCTCTTCCTTTCGCTGTCCTCCTTCCTTCCTTCCTCTCTCTCTCTCTCTCTCTCTCTCTCTCTCTCTCTCTCTCTCTGTTTGTCTATATCTCCATGTATGTCTGTCTCTTGTATTCATGTACTTTGGTGTCTGTGTATCTATTTCTGTGTGGCTCTTTCCACCTCTAGTCAAGCTGGTCTTTTGAGAGAGCTGCAGGTATGAGATACATTTGTTCCCGGGGGGGCGAAATAAACCTCTCGCATTCTGCCGGACTTGGCAGGCGAAAGACTGTCTCCCGCTCTATTTGATGTCAAACAAGAATTGTATCAACCCAGGTCAAAATGTGTTGACATGCTGATGTCCTGAGGACGTGTTGTGATTGGTTCTGGTTTGGCTCCTCTTTGGCTTGCTGTCCAGGCACGACCAATCTCTGGCAGAGAACATTAGGGCTTGACTGATGATTGGAAGTGTCCCAGGAAATCAAGAAGTAAACCAAACATCCAATTAGCTCATTAAATATCCAGAGGACTATCCCTCACTGTAGGGTGTTGTTACAGACGTACAGGATGTGTGTGTTCTCAGGCTTCAGAAGTAAGGTCCGTGTGTATGCACATGTGTGTGTGTGCACGTGTGTGTGTGTGTGTGAGAGTGTGTGTCAGGCCTGGGTGATCATCTGTCCGGTCACCAGCCCAGCATGGGGTCTTACAGAGGACAATGAGGAGATCACATCTCACTTGCATTCAAACGTCTCCGGCGTCCAACACACATATACTGTAACCGATACACACAGTCTACCACACAACACAACACAGCACATGCATTACACATACATACACGTCCTAAAACCAAAACATCAACTTAATGCTCGGATCTATTCTCAAGATATTTATTATGGTCTGTTGTCGGGTTCGTTGGGATAAATGTCCCCCACTAATCCTTCCTGTGGGAACATCTCTGGTTTATCTCTCTGCTATCTGCTGCTCTGTGTGCGCCGGGTTCCCTGGAGGAACAGCTAAGGCCAGCTTCTTCTGTGTTCCGCGGCAGCTATTTGCCCTGAAATGAAAAACACACAAACATCTCGGCAGGGTCGCGGCCCGAGCCTCGTCTGATGCTGCTGCTTCACTTTCATGTCGTATTAAGTGACAGGGATCTGGAGACACGAAGAAGACTTACACACACACACACACACACATGCATGGTCACTGAATGAACTCACACACACACACACACATGCACGGTCACTGAATGAACTCACACACACACACACATGCACGGTCACTGAATGAACTCAGCACACACACACACATGCACCTTCACTGAATGAACTCACACACACACATGCACACAGCCAGAGGTGGAAGGGTTGTTAGAACAGTGTTTCCCAACCTTTTTCAGTCATGCCAACCCTAGAAATGTTTCTACATTTGTGGCTAACCCCCCCTGTTCAAGATACTCTGTTGTCACACAATATATATCCTCTCCCGTTGTTTTGTCAGGCATTGATTTACAAAATAAAAAGGTTTCTCTAATGCTGTCTCTAATCTACGAATCGAACGTTTGCCAGTAGCTGAGCGTGCCCAGTCATGTCAGTCCAGCTGCAAGGAAAATTCGGTGAATGACTTTTCCACGGAACCCCTGCTCTGGTCAGACTGCACCCCAGAGTGCCGCGTTGGGAAACACTGTCCTAGAAAATAACTCAGTCTGTCTCTTGTGAATTAGTGATGATGAGAATGATGATGATGGAAGTTATGGGCGCCAGGGTAGTCTGTTGTTCCTTCTCTCTCTCTCTCTCTCTCTCTCTCTCTCTCTCTCTCTCTCTCCCTTTCTTTCTCCATTCGTTCTTTTGCTCTTTGTGTCTCTATCTTTTTCTCTCTCTTCTAAAAGAGGAAGCAATGTTGGGGAGCATTCTACAGGGGTCAGGGGTGACCATGGGAACCTAAAACTTTCCAATAAACTCTCCGTGGGAGTATCCATGGTGACTTGTCCCTGCTGTGACTGCCTGAACCCAGAGCAGGCAGCGCTGCCCATGGCCCGGAGGTGACAGGAAGTAGACAAAGGGACAGGAAGACTAAGGACACATAACGCCACATGTTATGAAACTAAACATCTACTATCTGATACAGGATCTGCCCCCGGGTTTATCTGAAACCACTGGTTTAGGATGAAGTTTAGGGTATGGGCTGTAAGGCTAATGGAGGCTGAGGTTGGGGGGCTGAGAGGTTGATGAGGGCTGAATGTTGGGAAGCTGAGCCGCTGGGAGTCTGAAAGGCTAGTTGACTGAGAGGCTCGAGTTGTATTTGAGCATGCAAATTGTCTGTAAATGTGCTTCTATGTGCATGTGTGGGTGTTGGACCCAATACAACGAGTCCAAAGTCTTTCTTATCCTCTTCATCTCAGGAGACTAACTGTACCTGGACCCTACTAAGCCAACCAACACACACACATACACACACACACACACACTCGGGATTTATAGCAAACAACTCTCACATGATTTATAATCGAAAACAAAACAGTCATTTATAAGAGCTGCTCCAAGGCTATCTGAGGACTTCCACCAGACAGCCAATCCTGTGTCTGGAGGATGTGATGTCACTGGAAGTGTCATTATATTACCTTTATCTGTTCTGGTTTGCTGATAAGCAGATGAAGTGATATTCCAGTGCTAGGCTGTATAGGAGTCTGGCTTCTGATCACTCAGCAGGAGTGGAATACCTCCAGCAACAGCTCCAACCAATAATCATCTTTAAGCTACTGTCAGCCTGAAAGTAAAGTAGCTGATCTCATCCTAACCGTAGTTTGACCTGTATGTATATGTTGTCTTAATAAGGGGAGTTAAGGGGTATTTAACAGCTGTGATCAGAACACAACACAATCTAACTGGTACATTCCTCTCTCTCTCCATCTTTTTCTATTTATCTTTCTCTCTATCTTGTTCTCTTCCTCTATATATCTTCCTCTCCCTCCCTCGCTCCAGACTGTCGTTCCTGCCAAACCGCAGCTACAGTGATAATGGCAGCAGGATCCTGGCCAACGAACCCGAGTCCCTGGATTCCCAGGGAGTTCCATGATGTCATCACCTTCTCTGTCAGTGTGCGTGATGACGACGTCGCCGCCTCTCTCTGCATTCCTCCAGGCCGTCACCCCCGCGTACCCAGACTCCGAGGAGCAGGACCTGTGTGGGGAGCCAGTCTGTGTGTGGATGTGTGTGTTTGGCCGGGGGATGTCTTGACCTATGGCTGTCAGGCCCAGGGACCTACAGAGGATCTCCCCTCACACTATGTGTTCCCATGGTGATGATGAGACTGAGTTGTGGTTCGTAAGGACCACTGGACCAAGAGCTTGGTTCCATGCAGCTATGACGGAGGACTGACCCACTGGATGTACCAACGCAGAGACACACTGGAGCTGGAGAGAATGTCCAGGAGCCTGGAAATGAATTTACCACTGGGATTACTAGGGCCAGACATTCAACTGGCTGGTCTAGATATCTAACTGGCTGGCTGGTTTAGATATCTAACTGGCTGGCTGGTCTAGATATCTAACTGGCTGGCTGGTCTAGATATCTAACTGGCTGGCTGGTCTAGATATCTAACTGGCTGGCTGGTCTAGATATCTAACTGGCTGGCTGGTCTAGATATCTAACTGGCTGGCTGGTCTAGATATCTAACTGGCTGGCTGGTCTAGATATCTAACTGGCTGGCTGGTCTAGATATCTAACTGGCTGGCTGGTCTAGATATCTAACTGGCTGGCTGGTCTAGATATCTAACTGGCTGGCTGGTCTAGATATCTAACTGGCTGGCTGGCTAGATATCTACGGCTGCTGTCTAGATATCTAATGGCTGGCTGGTCTAGATCTAACTGCTGGCTGGACTAGATATCTAACTGGCTGGCTGGTCTAGATATCTAACTGGCTGGCTGGCTAGATATCTAACTGGCTGGCTGGTCTATCTAACTGGCTGGCTGCTGTCTAGATATCTAACTGGCTGGCTGGTCTATATCTAACTGGCTGGCTGGCTGGTCTAGATATCAACTGGCTGGCTGGCTGTCTAGATATCTAACTGGTGGCCGGCCTAGATATCTACTGGCTGGCTGTCTAGATATCTAACTGGCTGGCTGGTCTAGATATCTAACTGGCTGGCTGTCTAGATATCTAACTGGCTGGCTGGTCTAGATATCTAATGCTGGCTGGTCTAGATATCTAACTGGCTGGCTGGTCTATCTACTGGTCTAGAATCACTGGCTGGCTGGTCTAGTATTAGCTGCGGATTCACTGGCTGGCTGGCTGGTATAGATATCTCACTGGCTGGCTGGCTGGTCTAGATATCTCATGCGGGCTGTGTCTTGGCTGGCTGTATAGATATCTCATTGGCGGGCTGTATGGATATCTCACTGGCTGGCTGTATAGATATCTGTCTGGCTAGCTGAGGTCTCCATTTGATTGGATCTTTGTCTCTACTGCGCCCTCTGCTGGTGACCTGATAGTGTACATCACACATCCGTCCCTGTCTGATTAGGAGATGTCTCAGGCTACTGGTGGGCCCCCCCCCAGGCAACACATATATCTCAACTTTATAATTTATTTCATCATTTTGCTCATGTCCAGCTTCAAAGAGGAGGAGCAGAATTGTCGTTACTATGTGACAACATTTTATAGACGGTCGTTTCCGCACGGTGTTAGATTTACTATTTGTGACGATAATAAATGTGTAACTTTTACAAACGTTTACCTTGAAATGTATCCTCGGTCTCTCTGTGTGCTTCTGCTGTGCCAGGCCTCCTCCTACATCTGGCGTGTTGCGTAACCTCCTGTCCCCGACAGTTGTTGGGGGTGTGCGATGCGACCCCCTCAGTGGCTAAGGCACGGCGACCTAGACAGCCCACTGACCTCTCGGGAGCCTTCGCCGGCTCTGTCCGAGTGGCGGCCTGAGAGCGCTTCAACGAGCCAGCTGGCGTTGTTGTTGTCGGGACCTCATTACCTCCACACAAAGCAGGTCTCCCTCCCACCCCGTCCACTCTGCTTTCACTGACGCTCAACTCAATTAGAAGCAGTCACTCAGTGCTGCGCTCGCCGCTGGGCAGCGTCCTTCTCACAGTCGCCATCGAGATGAGCACGGCCTCGAGGGTGACGAACCAATCAGGGACTGCGGAGGCGGGGCAGGGACTCGTTCATGTGTGGAGTGGGTCGGAGGGGCGCCCGTCCAACTCTCCAGTAAGTTGTTGAAACAAGAACCTTGTTGTTGAAACAAGAAAACACCTTTGATCTAGGAAATTGGGCCATTAAACCAAATGCACCGTGACCCAAGTGCACCATGAACTGTCCAGTCACATAGTAAAATACAGATTTATTAGATAAGACAGAAATACAGGCATCACTGGCCAATGGAAGAGGGTGTTACATTGTCAATATTTACACAGACTCAGCTTCGAAAGTACTCAGAGAAAAGAATAAAGGACTGACGAGTATTACAGACAATGTAAGAAATAATCATGTTGAACCTTGTACTGTTCCACAATACTCTATTGACAACAGTGATGACAGCAGTAATGTTAGAGACTAGCTCTTTAATCTAAAACACAAGTATGTGATGACAGTAGAATAATAAAAGTATCGTTTGGGAGGGTGTCGCCGAAGCGCCCGTCTGTCCCTGGTGGGTCCTCCGGTGAGGCGGCCCCGTCGGCGTGGCGACAAGGACGCTCAGAACAGGTCTTTGGTCGTGGAGTTGAAAATGGCATCGCTGTGGGACCTCTTAGACAGATCACTCTGGAGAACAAAAGAACCAATATCAGGGAGAGAAACTGAGGATGGAGAGAGGGGGAAGGGGGGTGGGGGAGATACAGGAGAGAGTGTAGAGAGAGAGAGAGAGAGAGAGAGACGAGGTCGGGGGAGAGAGAAGGGAGGAGCCAGACTAGTGGATGAGGAGGGTCTTACTGAGAAGTCAGAGTAGCTGGTGTCCACCGCTGGGTTCTGGCTGCTGTTAAACTCCAGCAGCGGGGGGCGATGGAGGACGCTGTCCACGGGCCTGGCTTTCATCTGAACACACACAGAAGAAGATGTCATCCAGCTAAACCGTACCTAACCAGTGCAGAAAAGGTCACTTGCAATTGTGTGTGTGTGTGTGTGTGTGTGTATTACCTTGTTAGAGGGAGGCGGCTTGCTGTTGGGCACACTGATAAAGGTGGCACCAGAGCCACTGTTCCTCTGGATTGCCGATTGGTTCGGAATCTGCACAGAACCACGGGATTGGCTGGGAGTCTGGATGAAAAGACAACCCGGATTGGTTCAGAGTCAGAAGGGGGCAGCCGACTGGCTAGGAACAGGGGAGGGGGTAGCTTATTGGGTTAGAAGCATGGGGAGAGAAGGGGCTGTACCTTCCTGATCTTGGTGGGGGTGGGGCCCACTCATACCACCGTGGGGTCTCTTGGTAGGGAGTCTTGAACTGAGACGTATCCCCCTTCTTAGACGACTGCTGCTGCTGGACACACACACACACACACACAACTAGCACTGTAATCACTGAAGTCCATTGACAGAACGCCTAGATGTGTGAGTGTGCACACTGCATGTGTGGGTGTGCGCATCCTATAACCAACCCGTTCACTCTTTTCCCTCTCTCTCTGCTGTTTGTGCTCCTCCCATTGGTTAGAGATGTGGGTCATGACCTTCTGACCCCAGACCAGGAAGTCAGTTCCGTGGCTCTCCTCCCAGAGTTTGACCCCCTGACTTCAGCTCCTCTTCCAACTGAGAGACAGAGAGAGAATGTGTGTATTACACAGCACATACATCTGTGTGTGTGTGCTTTAACATAGCCAAGCAGGGAGGATAGGAAGACATTAGTCTGAACATGAGAACAGTAGAAACTGATTAGGTAACACTGCCCCCACCCCACCCATCCTTCATCAAACCTATTGTCTCTGATTCTGATTGGCTGCTGCAACAGGCTGGGGAGATGATGGGAGAGAGAGTGATGTCATCAGAGATGAGAGTTAGCCAGAAGAGAAGGAGAGGTGGAGAGAGAGGAGGAGGAGGAGAGAGGAGGAGGAGAGGTGGAGAGAGGAGGAGGAGAGGTGGAGAGAGGAGAGGGAGGAGGAGAGACAGACGGTGGTGCTGCTGACCTTTGGCAGCATCTTCTGGACCTTGACCCTCTCCTTGGCCTCCTTCAGCAAGGCTCCTCCTCTGTTGGAGAAGCGGCTGGGATCGTTGGCCTTCTTCTACAGACATGGGGTTGAAGGTTCAAGCTAGTGATGTACCAAAATGAAATTTTGGGTCTGAACAAAAAACGAATTATGGATGCGTGTCCGAAAACCCACTATACTAATACTTTTCAATTTCAGCACCCTACGCCCTCTTAAGTAGAGTCGGCCATGTTTGTTCAACAGAAATTGTATGTGCTTATCGGAAGCAGAAGTGTTTCCACACTGCTGACATGACCCCCCCCCTTTGCAGGGTAGCGCCATGACCATGTCTAGTATGAACGAGAGTGAAATCTAAGCCCTGAGGAGCAGTGCGGCATATAATTTGGGCAAAACACCAAAATGTGATTTTCTGCCCAAACTGTTTGCCAGCGGAATGTTTGGCGCATCCGTATTTCAAGTCTCCATACGAAGGTCCAACATGACCAGACAAAACAAGCCAAGAGCTCCATCTAAAAGTGGCTCTGTGTTTGTAATGGCAATTGTGTGTGTGTGTGTGTGTCTACGTGATGATGATGATTATTATGTGTTAATGTGTGTGAGTGGCCCAGTTACCTCAAACTCTTGGAAGAGGGCCCAGGTGTTTTCCCACTTGTGCAGCATGTCCAGCAGGGGGCCAACCTGCTGGTGGTGTGACTTCATGTTCAGCAGCTCCGCATCGTGTGCCGCCAGGAGCTCCTCTGTGAACACGGCTACAGGGGAGGCAGGCTGGGGGTCAGACAGGCTCAGCAGGGTCCACACTCAACACAGGGCACCATTACTTTTCATGTTGATTTCCATTATTTTCCAGGTTAAAAATAAATAAACTAACATGCTCGGTATAGCAAGATATCTTGCTGTTGGACATATTCAGACGATAATGTATGTGCATGATAAAAGCCAGTGAGCATAACCAGGTATTCGTGGTATATATGGTGTAAGGTCTGTTATTGTGTTCCGCCAGTTTCCCCACACGTCAGGTGACTGTTACTCCCAGTGAGAGAAGCATAGGTGTGTGTGTGTGTGTGTGTGTGTGTGTGTCAGTAACTCACTGTTGCAGAAGTGTGTGTTGAAAGCCTCTCTCTGCTGGGGGCTGAAGGTGCAGAGCTCCCAGAGAGAGAGCAGCTCCACACGGACCTTCCTCACCACCTCCTCCAGCCTGCTCTTCTGCTGCTCACTCAGACGCTCCTCCTCACTGCGCCACTAGAGGGAGACACTGCCAGCGTCACTACAGCGTGCGGGAGGGAGGGAAGGGGGCGTGTTGGCGGGCGGGAGGTTCCCCCCACCTGTTTGATCTGGTCGGACAGGGTTCCATGGACGTTCTCCAGGAAGTTCCGTCTGTCCTCGGAACAATCGAGCCGGTTCCACAGGCAGGCTGTCCTCTCCTTCAGCTGTTCCACACATTCCACCAGGGAATCCCTTTTAGCCTGAATCTGGACACACGCACAGTCATACAACAATATTATTATTATTATAGCGGTGGCTTATGATATTTTGTAGCACTGTCATATGGTGCAGTGTTGTGGTACAACATCCTTGCCGAGCGTCTGGAATTTCAGTTATTAGAAAAATTGGTTTGCAAATAAATGGAATCAATTACAAGGTCACACAATTAAGGTTTGAGACACATCAAGCACAGCCTTCATGGAGCCCATTCTTTAAGAGGTGTGGCCAGGCTGTGTCACAGCCTACACCAGGGTGCTGTGTTAGGGTGTGGTTATGGTGTGGTATGGCCCCCTGCCTTGGCGAGCAGCAGCTTGAGAGCGTTGATGTTCTCGTGTGTGAGCAGGAAGATGTCCTGGTCGCTGCAGACCGACTCTCTCTCCAGGCTGGTCTCAGGCTCATGGCCCATCTCCTCCATCAGCCTCCTGATGTCATCACGAAGGCCCGAAAACACCGCCACGCGCTTGGTCTGCGGAGACACACACACACGGGTTACATGCACACGCGCTCTCTCTACAGGGAGAGACACACTGTGAAACAACACACCGGTTACATACACACAGTCTGTAGACACACACACACACACACACCCTACCTTTTCCTCGCTGAGGGTGGCTATATGTTGCCGTAGCTCCTCGAGCTGTGTGGTTGAGGGGATGCTCCCGGTGGGGATGTAGTACGGGGTGGAACAGAGCTCCACACACAGCTCCTTATCCTGTTTCTCCAGCTGCTGTTTCTTTAGCAGGCGCTCGGACTTCTCCCGGGCAAGAGCATCCGCCTCCACACGGAAGTGCTTCTCCAGCTGCAGCACCGTCAGGCCCTCTGGAGGCTGCACCACACACAGGGGTGGAGTTAGGGGGGAGAGGTGGATAACCGCACACAGGGGTGGAGTTAGGGGAGAGGTGGATAACCGCACACAGGGGTGGAGTTAGGGGGGGAGGTGGATAACCGCACACAGGGGTGGAGTTAGGGGGAGATGTGGATAACCGCACACAGGGGTGGAGTTAGGGGGGAGAGGTGGATAACCGCACACAGGGGTGGAGTTAGGGGGGGAGGTGGATAACCACACACAGGGGTGGAGTTAGGGGGGAGAGGTGGATAACCGCACACAGGGGTGGAGTTAGGGGGAGAGGTGGATAACCACACACAGGGGTGGAGTTAGGGGGGAGAGGTGGATAACCGCACACAGGGGTGGAGTTAGGGGGGATATGTGGATAACCGCACACAGGGGTGGAGTTAGGGGGGAGATGTGGATAACCACACACAGGGGTGGAGTTAGGGGGGAGAGGTGGATAACCGCACACAGGGGTGGAGTTAGGGGGAGAGGTGGATAACCACACACAGGGGTGGAGTTAGGGGGGAGAGGTGGATAACCGTACACAGGGGTGGAGTTAGGGGGGATAGGTAAATAACCGCACACAGGGTGGTGTCAGGCAATGGTAAGTAATCAGGCTGTCAGCAGGCTTTAGTCCAGTGGGAGGGGACATACTTAAGACCACTGGGAGAGCACAGAGTGGAGGGCAGTCTCCACTGACAAACATTTGAAAGGAAATAGTTGAAATGAAAGTTACGTTTGCCTATGGCGGCAGTACGTTATACATCGCGACCCAAAGCAGGCTAAGGTTTTGACCGGAAATAGAACGGAATCCTATTCTGTTCATTTCACCGACGTGACGTGAAAGCCGTAATACTAATGCGTAAGTAAGGCAGAGGTGCAGCTGTAATGTTGCTCACCTTGTTGGGCTCCAAGGCTAGCTCCACACACAGAGTTTCCAGATCCCTCTGGAAGTTAATGATGTTGTTGCGTAATTGATTTTTCATAGACTCCTCCTCAGCTATCATGTTTTTCAGCAGGTCCTGCAGCCATATACTGTAAGTGATAGCCTAACAACTGGCTAGACCGCATCAGAGACATGAACATGGCTGACAGACGATCCTCTCCCAGCCAGGAGAAAATACTAGACGGCGGTATGTCCCACCGGAGACAAATGCTTCTCACCTCGATGTGCTTCTTCACTGTCTCCATCCTCTGCACTCGTTTATCTTCCATAATGCCGATGCTGTCCCATATATCCACCAGTCGCGCCAAGGCCATGTTGATGCCCGCCACCAGCGAGTACGCCAGCGCTTCGCTGAGGTTGTAAAGGAGTAAGACACACGTCAACCACAACTAAATACAGCTGGATTGTGTTTACAGTATACATTTGTATCCCTAGCAGTGGCAGTAAGCTAGGCTACCGTTAGCGCTAGTTACCGTTGGCGCTAGCTACCGCCTAATGCTAATGATGTTACTAATGCATTTCCTAGTCAAAGCAGTATTTTAACTAACAATAACGTACCTCCTCCGTGTTGACATAGTGAAGATACAAACTCAGCCCTCTAAGAAAAATAGTAGGCCTATTTTAATATATCGACAATTTTGTTTTCAATAGTCACGCAAAATCCGATGATAAGAGATCACCATTCAAAACAGGTCTCAGTTGAAATTTTAAACTGGTTCGTATGCCCGCCAGGGATTTTATGATTGGTTGCTTGGTCAAAGTACGGTGGCCAACAAAATGAGGGCCACTTTCACCACTTCCAGTTCGCTCTCCCTTTGTGCGCTCGCTATACTGCCACCAGGTGGACAACATGAACACACGTTCTATTCAACTGTACATTTACCATACATTTGTATACATTTGTACGATGAGCAAATGTATGTGTTAACAACTGAAGTTATTAGTTATTTTGAGTTGAGTTGTTTCATCAAGTAGAACAGTGTTGATGTGGTATAATCGTATTACTTGATGCGTGACTAGTCCATTCGATTTGATCAAAGGTCCCACACAGAGTAATGCGAGCTACCATAATAAAATCCTTATGTAAAGCGAGAGACATCACTTTATCACAATTTAGCACCGTTTTAATTGTTATTTAAGCAGCTTTAAATATGACGATGCCTTTGTTGCACGTATGCCTACGTGTCCAGGAACAGCCGTAACAGGAACGCTCTCTGCATGGATTCCAACCTTGGTTCGACAGCTGAGTAAAGTTGACGAGTTTCAGACCAGGTTGTCCAAATACTCGTCTTTATACAGTATTGTGCACTCTTATAAAATATGAAAATTACACAAAAATGAGTTTTGCAAATGTCAAATAACCATGGTTTTATTACAGTATGGTATCAAAAGCATACGATACAAGTATATCGATACAAAACAAATAGTCGTCACTTTGTTACATTGTGCAACCACACCCATTCCCCCTTTATCTAGAAAGCAATAAAGTGACACTACTTGACACATTAGAACGATTACAAATTTAAGTTAATGCCAAAGGATCCACAATCTTGACACGAATCAAAGTCATGAAAGCTGTACAATATTCAGGTTTACAGTAAAACTAGTCTCTGTCTTTTTACAGATATTACATAAACAGCATGTTTTAAATCATGGCCGTGTAAGCCAGTTAGAACGGTGATCATCTCTGTAGCCTACCCCTATGGGACGTTTCACTCATGCTTATTCCAGATTGTTAGATATATTTTTTAAGCCAGGTGAGTCACACAATATTTTGTAGGCTCATAGTTTAAGTAGCCTAACTATTAAGGCAATTGCTCTTTTGTGAACAGTTCGGCATGTTACAGCCTTAGGGGGAAAAGTAGAACAAATCCCTTTGATATCTTCTATGCTACTTTGGTCCCTTATCAGAGTCCTGTAGAACATATAAAGATGATCTACATTTCTACGTTGTAATACAAACCTCTTCCAGAGGAGGGGAAGGACGATACACCCGCTACTTAGCATCACCTCAACGACCCTCCCTTACCACCTTGATTAACATTCAATACATTGTTGATTACATACTATCAGTTCAAGAAACTACACTCGTGGAAAAAAAGGTTCCACCTTGAGCATGGAATGTTCTGGTTATCCTTGTGGGACCACTTTCTTAAGAATGATTGAGAAACATTACAATTATTGTATCATCTTTTCCCTGAGGCAAAGGTTTGTATCGAGAAGGATCTCTCAGTGTTAGGATGAACAACTCAGTTAGAAGACTATGTTAAATGTAGAATCCAGGTCTGCCAGGACTAGTTCCTTTCTTCGCCACACTTCTGGTCAAGTACACCCTCATCCTCCTCTACACCTCAGAGTCCTCTGCCGTCTCGCCTGGCCATGTGTCTCCTGCTGCTTTGTCAGCAGTGCTGGCGACCTCGCTGGTGTAGAGAACGGCAGAGTGAACCGTGTAGAACAGCAAGGCGTCAATGTCCTTGTCATCCTTCCCAAAGTAGGACCCTCTCCTCAGGGCGTCGATGACGTTGGTGTTACACACTGCCAGCAACACGCTCACACCCACCTCCTGGTACTCCTTCAGCACCGCCTTCAGAGTGCCCATGCCGGCCGAGTCGACGAAGGGGACGGAGGAGCAGTCCAAGACAATGGTGTGGAACAGCAACTCTGCGTTCACCAGCCCGACGATCGCATCTCCGTTGGTCTTGTCCCCCCCGCTGGCCGCAGCCTGTTTGGCAGCCAGGAGGCTCTTCTTCTGGGCCTTGCGTCTGCGTGCCAGCTCCACAAAGGGCTCCAGGCCCACGGCCTTGTACAGGGACTTCAGGAAGGTTTCTTTGTTGGCGTAGTAGAGCGGCGCCTGGAAACGGAATATGCGGACGCCGGACGGCGCCGACAAGTCCTCGTACTCTGCCATGTCCTCGTACAGCTCCGACGTCCCGGCCCGGCCCAGCAGAGACACTTTGGGGTTCTGGCTCTGGAAGATGACGCAGATCATGGAGAAGACCACGCCCACCAGCAGCCCCAGCTCCACGGTGATCAGAGCGGACGCCGCCACGGTAACCATCCAGACCACGGCGTCCGTCTTGCTCGCCCGCCACTTGCCGGGAAGGTCTCGGAACTTCCGGAGGGCGCCGCGGAGGCTGACGATGATGATGCAGGCCAGGACGCACTTCTGCAGGGCGTGGAAGTACGGCGCGAAGAAGAGGAGGACCAGGAGGACCACCAGGGCGCTGACCAGGCTGGACACCTGCGTCTGGCAGCCCGTCGAGTCCTTCACCATGGTCTTAGCCAGCGCCGCACTGGTGGTGAAGCAGTGGAAGAAGGAGGGGATGATGTTGCAGCAGCCGATGGCCAGCATCTCCTGGTTGGGCCGCACCGTGTAGCCGTTCTTCTTGGCGAACATCTCGGAGAGCGAGACGGTGAAGGCGAAGCTGATGACGGCCAGCGGGATGGCGTCCAGGGCCACGCGGGGCATGAGGCCGAAGCTGGGCACCGTGGGGGGGATGAAGCCCGTGGGGATGTGGCCCGACACGCTGGAGTCGTAGCGGCCGTGCAGGTCGCCGAAGTGGGAGGCCAGGGTGGCGCCCGCCACCACCAGCAACTCCGTGGGCAGCGGGATCTTCAGACGGTCCTTGTAGCGTTCCTGCAGCTCCTTACCGGCAACCAGGACAAAGATGCAGATGGCACTGGGGAACAAGGAAGGAAACATGAGCTAGCACAGAGCTCCCAATGTGTCAGCTTTTTAAATCTAGTTTTATTTTCGTTTTTGGAGCTGTATTAACCTGGTGATGAGGTCACAGAGGTTGGTGTGGTGGATGTTGGAGAAGATGTTGACCCAGGTGACCACCACGGTGCCGTAGCCCTGGTATCTGGGGATCTTTAGGCCCAGCAGGTACTTGGCCTGCACGGTCAGGATGGTGAAGGAGGCCCCTGTGGCGAAGCCGTCCAACATGGGGGCCGAGAGGAAGACAGAGACGAAGCCTAGTCTGAACACCGCCATCAGCACCTGAGCAGAGAGGGGCAGGGATGCTCGGGGTCATGTTTGCATGTCATACATCATCCAGAGTTCTGTTTATCCATCCACCTGCAAATACCATCCATTTATCCATGTATCCACACACACACAGCTCCTCAAACACAGTGAGAGTACCTGGTAGATGCCAGCCAGGAAGGTAACAGCGGCTGCGATGCTGATGGCGTAATACTCCTTCTCCCCCTTCAGGGCTCCTATGGTTCCGTTAACGAGCAGACTATCGTTCAGAACCGCCGACGCCCCGTCCTCGTTCAGGTCATAACCGGCCAAGAACACCTCCCTGTCCACCACCTGGCCCACCATCAGGGACATCAGGCTGAAGATGCCCACGGACACGTGCTTGGAGGTCCCCATGAAGAAGTAGATGATGTTGGCAAAGAAGGAGGTGTAGAGGCCGTAGATGGGGTCCACCCCGGCTAGCAGGCAGTAGGCGATGGCCTGGGGCACCAGGATGATGCCCACGATCAGACCGGACATGGCGTCTCCCCATGCGTACTCCCGGAGCTTGTAGCGGGGCAGCCAGCGCACCACGGGGAAGAAGCCCGTGAGGGTGGAGCGAACCCTGGGTACTGAGCAGGCCAGGCCCTGCTTCACCTTGGTCTTCAGCACCTCCAGAGGGGGCTTACGCTGTCGAGCACGGCGCTCCAGGGACGGGACACAACTCCTGGGGGTCATAGCTGCCTCCATGGCCTCTGACCGCTGGAGGGGGAGGGGCAGGAGGGGGGCTGAGGAGGAGTGGGGGTGGGCCTCTTAGCCGAGCTCCTGGGGAAACACACACAAACACAAATACACACAGACACAACAAAGACTTGATCGTGAGACTCTTTGATCGTCAGATCCAACGGATCCACTGACCTTCCACTCAACTTTGAAGTATACACACGTACACACACACACTGACAGATCCAGCTACATCTATAAAGATTGCATCAGTCTCTTATCAAATGACTGATTAACAAAATGAACACTAACTTGCCAGATATAGATAGGGATTCAAAGAGATCTGGATTTGAGGAAACACTGATTGAACCTCAGAGACTGAGACAGACCTTGCCTGGATCAAGCCGTGCAGCCATGACGACAACACTCATTCGTCCTGTACCACACAGGCTTGCCAGCACCTTGGAGACAGGAACACTTACCAGATTCACGATCATTCATCTGCCAGCCACACTCCTCTGGGAACCAACCAATCAGCTCATCAGTCCTTCCTAAGCGCATACTCATATCCTTGTTTTTATAACTGTCTATTCTGCAGCACTGTAAAACCAGAACCACATTTCTTGTATGTGCATGTACATACTTGGCCAATAAAACGTATTCTGATTCAGATCTCTGTATTTTGATTCTGATTCAGATCTCTGTATTCTGATTCTGATTTCTGTATTCTGATTCTGATTCTGATCTCTGTATTCCCGGTCTGACACAGGTCATCTCAGAACTGTACAGTGGACCAGAACCAATCTAGACCCACACAGTTAATAGGCTAGAATCAGAAATCTGAATTTGGTTTATTCAATATGTAAACATATCAAATAGGATAACATAATAGATCACTATTAGTAAAACCCCTCAGTAATAACACACACAGTTTCCCTGTGTTCTATAGCTGATCTAAATATCCTGTGTTTCCATGTCTGCCAGTAAAGGCTGGACATTCCCCATGACCTCCCCCTGGCCTCTCCCTGGCCTCCTCCACCAGGAGGTCACTTCCCTGGTTGGCTTCATCAAGACACTACCACTGATAGAGAGAGCTCTGTCATGTCTTATCCTGATCTTATCAGAAGGCTATTACAGACCACTGACGAGCTCTGATCTCTGCTTCTGTTTCCTGTGTCAGCATCAACTGTCCTCTCACTCACTCACACTCACTCACACACACTCTGTCACTTACTCACACTCACTCACTCACACTCACTCATCACACTCACTCACTCACTCACTCACTCACTCACTCACTCACTCACTCACTCACTGACATACGCCTCTGTTCACACATACACAACTCACAAGTCACATTTCTCCTCTCCAATCCAGGCTGTGGCCACACAGCTCCAACATGTGTGCTCTCCTCCTCTCCGCTTCATTGGGGAGGATTACCAGAGAGCAAATTGACTCAAGTCCATATCATTCAGTGACTGCTTCGAACGAATTACAGGGAACCTCATTGTACCCCAACTGACAGTCTAGTCTGACATAATTCACCGCAGACCACAAACACATTGGATACAACTGCCCAAAATCCATGCAGTACACAACATGTGTGAAACAAATCTGTCTGTTCAAGTTGGAAGGATTAGCTACTCACCAGTCAGTCTCTGAGTTCACCCAAACAGGAAAGCTGTCAGTCAGACCTCTGGAGTCACTTATAGGATCTTGGAGCACAAGTTCTCTCAATCACTCCAACCCAACCAACATGGGGAAATACAGGTAACTCTCTCTCTCTCTCAAATTTTTTCTCTCTATTTTTCTCTCCACATTTGTCCTTTTTTTAATCTGTCCTTTCCCATTTTTGTACACTCTCTCTTGTCCTCTCTCTCGTCCTGGTACTGGAGCCAGAGTGATCACCCTGGAAGTGTTCTGAGACTATGTTGCATTAACTCCACGAGGACCGCCCATTGCCTGGTATAGCCCCGTCCCATTGGTTCACCAGCCAGAGGCAGGAGGGCCGTCATCTATAAAAGTGACAGCTTGTTTGTGAAGTCCCGCCTTGCCTCCCCTGAACTATCTGGGTGAGAGTGTCAGGACAGATCGTGGTGAAAGTAGTGAATGTTTGACTGATTGCAGGTGCTTATCTGGCTGTCCTGAAAGTCCGTGCTCAACTAGGCCCTCCCGTACGAGTGGATGAGAGCAGGAGGTGTGTGCACACACCATGGACTGGCTGATAGCTACACCGATGTTACATCACAGGGTGAAGGACAGACAGAACTATCATACAAAATGTCACTGTTGCTGAGAGCTGATATATGACCTATGTTTACAAATCTTTGATGTCCAGAGCCAGATCCTGGGACGATCTCCGTGGATGAGGGACTTGGAGATGGATAAGAGATATGTAAACAGAGATCAATATTGCTCATAGAGACCTACGTGGGGACACATCAGACGTCTGTGTGTCGGTCAGCAGGAGAGAAACACACGGAATCACCGTGACTGCAACTAACATGGCCTCTGGCAGTGTTCCCTAGAGAACAAGTTAGTGTGTATGAATGAATATACGTGTCATCGAATAGACATACACACACACACACATACACAAACAAAGACACACACACACACTGTACAGGCTCTCAAACAATGTTCAAATAGGAATGAATCCTGAAAAACCAGTTAGCATATAAGTACATGTCACACACAACACTCCTGCAAGAGGAGGTGTAACCCACTTCACACAGCTGCAGTGGAACTCTCAATAGTTACCATGGCGTTAACGGTCCAACCTGGGTAGAATTTGAGATTGGAGGCAGGGTCTCTGTCGTCTAAACCAGCTCTGCCTGCAGGAGGTGAGGGACTGCGAGACGTCATGTTTTACTTCCCCTCTGTGGCGGCCGCCATCTTCACACAGAAACATTCACACAGAGAAACTCTTTGTAAGTCACTTTGGATAAAAGCATATGCTGAATTAATAACATGCATCAACTCCCCATGAAGGTAGCTGAGAGCAGCCCCCTGCTCTGGATAAAGGCCCCTCACAGTGCCTCAAGGGAATACCGCACATCTTGTTGATCTACTGTGAAGTCTTGTGAGAAGCGTATGTGTGTGTGGGAATTGATTTGTGCCAGACTATTTACTACTATCGTCTTGAGCCATTACTCTGAGTCATCCTGGCTGAAGGGCTGGAAGGTGTGTGTGTGGGGGGTGGGGGTGTGTGTGTGTGGGGGGGAGGGGGGTACGGTAGTCTGGTGTAGGTCACAGGCTACAGTCATAGGATGCCGGAGAGAAGTGAATGCACACTTTATGAAGCTGAACTGCCCATGTATGCATTCATGGGTGTGTGTGTTTGTGTGTGTGGCTGCACACTCCATGGTGAATAGCAGTATTGTATGACTGATGGGGACGTGGCACTCCACCTCCCTCTCCCTCTCCCTCTCCCTCTCCCTCTCCCTCTCCCTCTCCCTCTCCCCTCTCCCTCTCCCTCTCCCTCTCCCTCTCCCTCTCCCTCTCCCTCTCCCTCTCCCTCTCCCTCTCCCTCTCCCTCTCCCTCTCCCTCTCCCTCTCCCTCTCCCTCTCCCTCTCCCTCTCTCCCTCTCCCCTCTCCCTCTCTCCCTCTCCCACTCTCTCTCTCTCTCTCTCTCTCTCTCTCTCTCTCCTTTGGACCCCTCCCCCGCCTCTTTTCATTTTCAGCTCCTCTCGTAGGCTAAATACCACAACCTGCTTGTTGGTCGTTTATTTGAAAGGAGTCAGGATGTCATATGCTCCCGGAGCATTAGTGTACTGTCCCTTTAAATCAACCAGCCTCGATCGTCTCGCCCCAGAATGTGTGCATGCTGGATTTACAGCCCCAGACCTCATGTTGTGGTTGAGTGTGAGTGAGTGTGAGTGTGTACTCACCCCAGCAGCAGGAGCAGCTACACCGACGTGAGGACGAAGCAGGCTCAGCCATGCCTCTGCTACTGCAGCCCACTCTCCGATAACACTTCCTGCTTCCTGCTGTCACTCACTGCAAGGCATGCTGGGATCAGCAGCCTCGTTCTCATCCAGGCCCCCTTGGTTTATTTTCCAATGAGAGACGGAGGGGGAGGGGGAGGGACGACAATGCTCGGGGGTTACCATGGAGACGAATGCAGCCCGCTCATGTATGTGGATGTGTAATCGTGCGCGCGTGTGTTTGTGTACTCGTGTGTCAGACACAATGAATGGAACAGTGGCTATATGCATATACGTCCTGCACACTGCAGGAGACAAGGCTGCTGACACAGAGAGGCGTCCAGCTCAGAGGCACGGCCTCTGCCTTCTCCACAAACGGCTCCCATCACCAAGGGAAAGATCAGAGAAAACGGCCTGTTTATCCAACAAAACCTCGTTTGTTGAACCTGTCTGTGAGACGTCTGACTGTGTGATGGACACTGTTCTGGCCTGTTCATGCTTTCTGCCATTCTGCTTGCTCTCTTGGACACACAAGAAAGGAGAGATAAAAGGATGGAGGAGGCGCCAAAACAGAGCAGGGGTTAAACCGTTAAACGTCTTTGACACTGTAGTTACTTGTAGAAAGTGAAGTGTTTGTTTGCCCGGAGCACGGTAAATATTTGAATGAGGTTAACCAAAGAGTGTAAAAGCTAACTGTTTGTCACGTGTCTTTGTGAGATCAGAAAAAGACACCCTTAAGCTCCTCCCCCCCCTTCCCTCTCTCTCTGTCCCTCCCTCCATTCCCCCCTCCCTTCCCCTCTCTCTCTGTCCCTCTTTCCATTCCCCCTTCCCTCTCTCTGTCCCTCTCTCCATTCCCCTTCCCTCTCTTTCTGTCCCTCTTTCCATTCTCCCCACCCTCTGTCCGCCCCTCTCGCCAACAGTCACACACTACAACCAGTACATGATCACCCATGAAGTCAGTAGACCAATTGGTTCGCTGATAGTCCAAAGGTGTGTGTTATCAGAGTGTGAACAATGATATGAAAAATATAAATGCCATACAAACAACGTTGATTGCAGTCTCACGTAAACGTTTCCCATAATTAGCTCACTACACTAGCTGCCGACTGGACACTATGAAGATGTGCAATACACCTCCATATTTTAATACTCATAATATTTCACTTAGTTAGCAGACACCTTTATCCAAAGTGACATACTTAGGTTCCAGAGCATGGTGTTTAGGTTGTAGGTCATCGGGGATGGTATGTGGACAGTGAAATAGTTGAGCCACATGTATATCATTACAAGACCTGGGTGAATGATCTGTCACTTAGGAGGATGAGAACCAAGATCTGCTGACCTCTCTCTCTCTGTTTATCTCTCATGGTCTCTCACTCCCTCTCTTTTTATCACTCACTTTCCCTCTCTCTCCCTTCTCCCTCTCCATTCCTCTCTCTCTCTCTTTCAGAGGTACAGTGTGCACGGGCCTCTCTCGCTCTGTCCTCTCAGTCTCAGTCATTAGCAGCTAAAGGTGATGACTAAAGCTTTATATAGCTCAGCAGTAGTTCCTATTGATGTTGTAAAGATAAAACGTTTCATCACAGTGAGATATTACGGACCTGACGAGGTCACACATGCAGAGCTGCCGTTACACTAGGTTAGCTATTGGCTGTTCAATTCCGTTGTAGAGGAGAGATGTAGACAGACTTGAGTGAATGATTGCAGAGAAGGAAAACTGACTTAGCAGTTTAATGTTCCTGCCTGTTGAACATTGAATCAGGTTTTATGGTCCTAGTGTAGTGTAATGTGCTGGGTTGTTAGCAGCTAGTAAGGCTAGGACCAGATCTGAAGCTATGGCAGGCAGAGGAGGCTGCCTGGTTCGCCCTTGCCTAAAACCACTACTGCATAGCCTACCAGGGCAGGCAAACATAGACACCGGTACAGCTGTGGGCATGACAGCATGTAGGCTACCACATATACCTAGGAACTACAACATTTTAGAACACATTACGTTAAGCTTACAAACTTTCAAACTGTCAAAATACTTGATAAAACGTACATTTTCATATGGGTCCCATGACATTAAATACATACTGAAGTTGAACACTTTGTGTTGATCAGATCTGAGTGATCCAGCTGAGGGTCTGCATTGACATCAGTAGGGGGCGCTGTGTTCCATTACAGATCCCTGCTGGTGTTGCACCCATGGACATCAGCTTCCCTGAAATAGGAAACAACGTTCTAGAAAAGGGATTGTTATTGCGTCAAAGACGTTCTTGGTTCTTATAATTAAAGGTGGGTGTTGGGTTTGTTGTTCCCAGGATCATGATGCTGATTGGTTGTTAAGACAAACAGGAAGCAGCCCAGCGCTGGACTGAGAGAGCAGAAAGTCCTCTGGCGATCTGCTGGACACTCATTACTTTACCTCTGAATGTTTCCTGAATCCATAGAAATGCTAGTGCACCAAGGATCCAGACTAAATGAGATCTTCTGATCATGATTCTAGTACACTTACTGTACTCAGATAACTACTGTATCAGGGTTTCAAGATCTGGTAAGCAATGACTCTTGTATGTCTCGCTTTATTTCACTCTGTGTGAGGAAACCCGGAAAAAAAAGAAAAGAAATAAAGAAAGGGCATTTCTGTCTTTATTATTTTTTATAGTGATGGACTAGAGAGACAGTAAATATAGGGAGAGAGAAAGAGGAGATTATATGATATGCAGCAAAGGACCTGGGTCAGATTTACACCCGAGGCAGTGCAGTTATAGGCCTCAGCCTACAGGGTACACCCACTCATCCAGTGAGCTCCGCAGACCACCATGATCCGGTTATATTCTTACCTCAAACAAATCATCCCTTGGTGGACGTCAGAAGATGACCATCTGGTCAATGGACAACAACATAAGCATAGGCTCAGAATGTACTAGAACAATCTGAACATGAACACCGTAACTCCCTCAGGACAGAGAGTCTTGTCACCTCCTCTCTAGAACCTTCTGTCAGCCTTTAAATCAATCTTAATCATCCTCAGATGTATATTATTTTTTTACACTGAAGTATGTCAATGGACTGTAGTTATATAACCTTCTACAGATGACACCTGCTATGGTACAACAAACATACACACACCAGTCTTCATGTCATGACTAACCAGTCCATGTGTGTGTGGGTCTGCCAAGAGTTGGGTAACATTGTTTTCTCAATGATTTGCAGCTCACTAACTAACTAAGTGGATGAATGGGCCTTCTGAAGACCCGGCCAGACAGTGTCAGCTGATTTAATTTCAGCATGAACAGACCCGATCAGACGAGCCCCAAGCTCAGCAGGATCAGACCAGATCAGACGAGCCCTGAGTTGTGATGTGTACACTTCACCGTCTGGTTATTGGCTGAGCTAACAAGTAGTCAGGTAGTTCAGGTTATCTGTGTCCACGGAGCCCTGGTGGCTGGTCTGGGCAGAGAGGAGGAGATAAGGACTCTTGGAACACGCTCAGCTCTTTTCTGATATGTTCTTCTGTATGCTCTGGTCTGCTATGTTGTGTTCTGTGTTCTGTGCATCTTTCAGTAGTAGCACACTCTGATAACAACCCACAGAGTCACAATCACAGAGGTTTGTTTACAAAAGAACACGTTTATTTTCACACTCTGAACACTTGACACTTGATACGGTTCACTTGAGACGAGGAGAGTGGTGGCCGTGGGGGCGGGGGATTATTGTCGGGCCTCCCCTGCCCCATTACCCCCTCCCATCTATCTGCATCTCCACAGCACTGTCGGACTTGCCCAGGCTCCACCCACAGCGGCGCTCGGGGCTGCCCAGGCTCCGCTAGCTCTGCCGTCTAGCAGGCTCCAGACTGCAGCACGGGCTGGAACTGGCCCACCATGCAGATCTCCTCCTGCTTCTGCCTGACCAGGCGCTGGATGGCAGGGGCCAGGCCGCGAGGGTTCCTGGAGAAGATCAGGGAGTAGCCGTCCTCGCAGCTGCCGTCGTCCTTCAGGGTGCGGCAGGCGTAGGTGATGGCGTAGTTGTCGTAGTCTGTGTCGATCACCCAGTAGTTGTCACCTGGGGATGGCGAGGCAGGATAGTCAGACTGGCAGCGAGGGTGTGTGTGTGTGTGTGTGTGTGTGCGTGTGATGTGTGTGTGTGGTGGAATCGGTTTGAGAGGATGTGTGTGTTTCACTGACCTCCGCTGGACAGGTAGCTGGCCAGGCCCTGGTAGTTCATGAACATCTTGCCGGGATTGGTGGGGTCAGGGACGGAGTACTGGGCAGCCATGTCAGCGCACACAACCCAGAACCTGGCGCACACACACACACACACATTAACACTCATTAGACATCCCGCCTATTCTCCCAGTCCAATCCAGATGGCAGACACGACTTGCTGGTCCCATGGTTAAAACAGGACACAGTGTGTGTTGTGTGTTGCTCCGCCCCGCCACATGTAGCCACGCCCCCCTAGACGTACCCAAAGAGTGTGACACGTCCCTTGGAGGCGGCGGTCATGGTGCCGTCGTCGTCAATAGTATACTCGGCGGAGATGTTGTCCTGCAGGAACAGACCTTCTGGATCCTTCTTCTGAAGGGCAAACCACTTCCCAGCATACTGCAGAAGAAAGGGCACAAGTGACACAAAGACAAGGACGTTAAGAGACCTGAACCTGAAGAGAGAAAAAGAGAGAGAGAGGGAGACCCCTGGATCTCAGAGCTGTGACCCCACCAGGTTGTGGAGAGCTGTGTGGAGGTGACGTGAGTCGAGAAAGACACTCACCCTCTTGGGGTCGAAGTCCGGTTTGACAGTGAAGCTGTCCACCACGCAGGAGGCAGCCCAGCAGCGCTCCACGTAGGCCAGGAGGACCATCAGCAGGGCCGTCTTGGAGAACTCCATGCTGCAACACAGGGAGGAGCAGAGGAGCAGGGCAGGAGGAGCAGAGGGGGAGCAGGGCAGGAGGAGGAGAGGGGGAGCAGGGCAGGAGGAGGAGAGGGGGAGCAGGGCAGGAGGAGGAGAGGGGGAGCAGGGCAGGAGGAGGAGAGGGGGAGCAGGGCAGGAGGAGGAGAGGGGGAGAAGGGCAGGAGGAGGAGAGGGGGAGCAGGGCAGGAGGAGGAGAGGGGGAGCAGGGTAGGAGGAGGACAGGGGGAGCAGGGCAGGAGGAGGAGAGGGGGAGCAGGGTAGGAGGAGGAGAGGGGGAGCAGGGTAGGAGGAGGAGAGGGGGAGCAGGGTAGGAGGAGGAGAGGGGGAGCAGGGCAGGAGGAGGAGAGGGGGAGCAGGGCAGGAGGAGGAGAGGGGGAGCAGGGTAGGAGGAGGAGAGGGGGAGCAGGGCAGGAGGAGGAGAGGGGGAGCAGGGTAGGAGGAGGAGAGGGGGAGCAGGGTCGGAGAAGGGGGACAGGAGGAGGAGAAAGGAGCAGGGCAGAAGAAGGAGCAGGAAAGCAGGAAGTGAGAACACTGTAGCTATCTGCAATGTAGCTATTACTGCAGCACACAGAGTGAAGATGCAGAATGTATGAGAACATCAAAGTTATCATAGTAAAAAGTTCAAGAGTTCAAAAAAGTTCAAAAAAGTAAACACCATGTCCTTATCAGTGTACATTGTGTTCTCCTTCACAGAGCCTTTTGGGACCAGAGCAATCCCTTCTCTCTCAGGTCTCTGGAGAGCGGAGCTGTCCAAACACACTTCTTTGAAAAATCCAAGATCATGAATACTGTATGAGAACTATCGAGAGGAATGACCATCAAGCTCCTACTCGAACCCACACGGTGCGACATTCGTGTTCGACCAAACGACATCCGCGTTCGCCAACCGTTCATGTATTTTGCAGCAGATAGCAGCCTCTTACCTGAGTGTGTGCAGGTGCAGAGAGAAGAACAGCAGATACGAGGATGTCTGAGAGGGTTTTCTCCACAGGGTTCAGAGTGGGACTGGGGTCCTTATATACGGCTGCACACACAGGTTTAGCTCTGCTGTTCATTTCTTGTAACTAAATAAGGTGCTTAAATCTCGGGAGGTAATCCGGTTGGCTAAAATACTTAAAGTAATCTGCCTTCACTTCAGCCCACGTTTACTGTAAAAACAATCAACGCTTTATGTAACTGTGTGTAGACACACACTGACACAAACACAGACACACGCGCCCCAAACATGCAAACACACACACGTTCAACGACACGAGCGCACACCGTACCGACACACAGACGCACACAGATAAACACACTCTCGTGGTGTGTGTTGGTCGAACACAAGCCTGTGTTGTGGAGCACATGTGGCCTCCAGCTCTCACGGCCATGTGCTCCACCATCTCTAAGCCCTCCTGTTCTGGTGCAGCACGAGGCCCCGTGGACCTTGAACCCAGGTCTCACCCCCTCAGGCCCAGGACTACACCAGCAGACCGAAGGGACGTCCCCTCAGTCCATAGATGACTGATGAGTGATACAGCTCTCCATCCGAGGGTGTCAGTGCCATCCAGATATCAGCAGCTGTGCAGTCCCCTTCCTGACCAGCGGAGGGAGATGTTATGGGACTGAACCGGAACTGATCAATACTGTATCGATACTGGGACTGTCTGCGTTTGGTTTCTCCAAGTGTGTGTGTGTGTGTGTGTATGTGTGTGTGTGTGTGTTCATGGGAAAGACCTAGTGTTGTGTTGTGTGCAGTCAACAACAAACCTAATTCAGAGGCAGGTGGCCAATGATCCAAAGGTTGAGGATTGGCGTAAGGTCAGCAGTGTTCCATAACAACCCTGAAACAGGGAACTAATCCCACACACTACCTACACATACTGTACCAACACCAACACACACACACACACATTGAACTACACCCACACACAAAGTATTAATACACACACACTTACTCAAAGCAGCTTAACTCTCTTTATATTGTGGTTCACTCATGGGTTAGGGGTCCATTGTTTTCAATCTACATATATCTGTGGAACCTTTAGCTGTAGAACGACCTGGAAACGCACACTGCCAGGAAGGCCAGAAGTTTCTAGAAGGTCAGCTGACCGGCTGAACTGGTGGGGTGTTAGTTAGCCGCTGACAGACAGACAAACATCAACCACCATGTTGACGTCTGCATCTTAGTTCAGGTTTTTAGATGAGTCAGATTCTTGAGACTGTGTAGGTATGGACTAACACACACAAATCTGTCCTTCTTATTCCTAGATTTTCAAGTTAATTTGCCATTTGCAAGAAGTACAATTATGTACTATGTAAATTCAAATATAATTAAGTACAATCAAGTAGAACTAATTATTCATCCTGCTCCTTGTTACAAATTATGTCGATAAAATCATACAAATAAAGAAATCCTAATCGTATGTGAACTGTATGTGGATGTAGACAGAGTTGAATGCTCTAACTCATCTCTGAGTTATATGACAGCATTGTCATCCATTCAGGTGCGGCGTAGAAGAGATGGTAACTGAACTTTGTCGACCCCTGAGGCTCTAGGAGACATTGAGATCACAGACATGATGAAGAGATGATCTGGCTTACACAGTCTCCCCCAAGAGCTAAACTCTGCTCTGTACCACACCTACACATGCATGCTGCTTTCTTTTTCTGGACAAGAAAACATGAGCACAGTGGTCAATCTAGCTGAACGTAAACATGCTCTGATGGGTTGAATGTATCTTGAAGATCTGGGACAAGAACAGCAGTCTGCTGCCATCTAGTGCTGTACCAGAGCATCACAGAGCATCACACCACCTGCTGGGTGGCAGGATTTCCTTCAGACTGCATCGTCACATGGACCAGAGGAATCTGGTCAGACTCCTTTTCCACCTGTAGAGGATAGTCTACTGGCCTACTCTCAATAAGACACATCGTAATGGTATATGGTCTCTCAATAGTCTAAGTGACCATCTCTCAATGGGAAACATCTCAATAGTCTCTGGTGGCTATCTCTCAATGGGACACATCTCATTACTCTAAGGAGACCATCTCTCCCTGTGACACATCTAAATAGTCTAAGCCGACTCTAAGGTCTCTCAATAGGGGTTATGCGGTAAAACAGACCTCTTCACTTCCGGATCTGTACGCTCTATGCAGACTTATGGTGCTGTTTCACAGAAGATGCCTTCAATGTAATATCTCGGTGAATTCTGCGCCAAAAAGGTATTCAGATTCTTAATTTCAGTTAATATAATAAAATCACCGAATGAGCAAAAAAAACCATGAAAAAAAAATCCATAGGGTTGCGCTTTACCATCGCCATCTGGTGGTTTAGTGTAAGAACTGCACCTGTAATGGGTGGTTGTAAAAACTAAACGAAAACGAAAAACCACGGAAAATGGGTGTTTTTTTCGTTTTTTGAAAAAACGAGAAAAACGGAAAATGGGTGGTTTTCCCGTTTTTGAAAAAAACGAAAACAACGGAAAATAGGTGGTTTTCCCGTTTAAAAAAAACCCCGAAAACAACGGAAAATAGGTGGTTTTCCCGTTTAAAAAAAAACGAAACAAACGGAAAATGGGTGGTTTTCCCGTTTTTGAAAAAACGAAAAAAACGGAAAATTGGGTGGTTTTCTGTGTTTTGAAAAAACGGGAAATGGGCGGTTTTCCGTGGGTTTTGCTATGTTAAATACTATGCTAAAATCTAAGTTCAACCTGTTATTCATAGCCTATATATAATATATATATATATATATATATTGGAGCTTGCTTTTCTACAGGTACACTCTTGCACTTTTGAGGTTCACGTTGTTTAAATTGTAACTTGTTTAACTAAATGCTCTGATGGTTCTTCCCTTTGGCAATTTGGTTTTAATAATAATAATCTTATTGTTGAGTGTGTGAACTAGCTGTGTTTGCCGTTGGGTTAACACAGGAGCGGAAACGATTACATATGTTTTCCGGTTCGTTTCCTGGGCATTCCGCATAACCCCTTTAGGAGAAATCTAAATAGCTTAGGGTCTCTAAATACAACACATCTTCAGAGTCTAAGCTAGCCTTCACTCAGTGGGGCAGTACAGAGATTTGGCCACAAGGAGGCAACAGTTAGTGACAATTACCGTAGATGAATGTACAATTATATCAGATATGTGTCTCATAGTCTTTAGATCTAAACCCATAAAGTACTTCTGCTGATCCTCATGTAATCTAGGTGGGATCATTCACAGCCTTGCCCCTTACCTGCCTACCTGCCTAACTGTCTGTCTGTCTCTCTTGTTCTGCCTCTACTGGTTTCTCTGCCTGCTTGTCTGTCTGTCCTGTCCTGCCCTGCCCTGCCCTGGGCTCTGCATATGTCATTTTGAGCAGCTTATCTATGTGACCTTTTGTTTAAGATGGTTATGAGTCCTTAATATAGACAGGTATTCTCTGCTCTCATTTCAGTAGAAGGATTACAGATATTTCTCCACCAGCCTCGCCCTCCCTCTTGTCCTTCTCTCTTAAGGACCCTCATCCAACTTCCTGCCCACTGTGTGTCTCCCTCAGTCTGTTACTCCTATTACCTGGACAGCTCTCCAAAACTGGTTGTCTGTGAAGCAACTGAGGGATTGCGTAAGACTGTATAGAAAGATGTCTCAGGGCTAAAGCAATGTTACTGCAGCTCTCTTCCTTCCAAGTCTACCAGCCTGGGTTTGTATTGTATATGACATTTCATTGTCAAATCCACTGTAACAAGCCTGTGTTTGTTGATTTTTACAAAATGTGTAGGCTAATTAGCCTGTGTTGGTCTGTAAAAGCCAACTAGCCTGTGTTTACTGAAGCCCAGTCGCACCAGGTCTGGCCAGACAGTGTTGAGTGGTGAGAGGAGGGTTGGGTGCTGAGATAATCAGCTAGTGGCCTAACTAAATAGGGCTTATCAGTGAAGGGTCCTTTTTTAATAAGAACTTAAAGAGCTTGTGGGCCTACCGGCCTCGATGAGACCAGGGGAACACACACACACAGACTCAGGAACACACACACACACACACACTCAGATAAACACATCAGTAACTGTTTTAGTCTTTTCCCGGAGTGTGCCTCCTCCTTGAAGCCAGGAGGAAGAGCCATGATGAAGAGAAGGTAATCGTCTGACGGTGGACAAGCTGAGGGCGGATCTGCCCGCCCAGACCGCAATCACCTGACCAGGTGTGCACGAGAAGATCCAGGCTCACCTTCAGCCACGACTAAGACGGCAGCTTGCTGATGACAGTAGAATTGGCTCCAGCGACTCCCAGCACCTCCCTCTTTCCCTCCCTCTCTCTTGTCCGTCCGTCCGTCGCAGCGCAGCGACCTCCTTCTCTCACCGCTCCCTCTGTTTTCCTCTCTCTCTCTCTCTCTCCGTCCTGCAGGATTAGATGCTGGTGAACGTGTCCTCTCTCTTGCTCCCCTGAGAGTGTGCGAGCTGTGCTGAGATCTGCCCCAGAGCCACCACACCACGCTGGCCCGCGGCGGAAGAGGAGGCGTCGCCCTGAGAGAAGATGAGCGCTAAGCAGGAAGACGTGGAGGCCTTCCTGGACGGGAACCCGGCCTTCGCCCTGGAGTACTTCAAGAAGAGCCTGAGCCCAGCCGCCATGGCGATGGTGTCGGGTCTCCCCGAGGCCAAGGTGGACTTTGGCTTGTACCGGGAGCTCAGCCAGGTGGAGGAGAGCAACTTCCTGTTTGAAATGATCAAGGACATGCAGGAGAACGTCAACATGGAGCGGGTGGTGTTCAACCTCCTGAAGAAGATCACCTCCATGATCCACGCGGACCGCTGCAGTCTCTTCATGTACCGGCAGAGGAACGGCATCGGGGAGCTGGCTACGCGCCTCTTCAACGTCTCCCATGACTCGAAGTTTGAGGACTGCTTGGTGCAGCCGGACTCAGAGATAGTGTTTCCCATGGACCTCGGGGTGGTGGGACACGTAGCCTCGACCAAGAAGACAGTCAACATCAAAGACGTGTCAGAGGTAAAGAGATGCAGACCAGGAGGGGGGAGAGCGGGGCATCTGGGGCCTGGGGGCCAAGGAAGGGGGGTCTCTTTCGGGGACATAGGGAAGGGGTATTATTTTGACTGTCAGACCATGTGAGCTGGGTCATGGGCATGGCTACTGGTAGAAGGGGCTTTGGGGGGCCTAGAGGGTGGGCGGGCCTTGGGGGCAGAGGGCTGGAGGCTGGGAGGTTGGGGGGATGGGGGACAGTGGGGAGATTGGGGATAGAGGCAAATTGGTACTGTGACACACAATGAAACTGCTGAGGTGGTGTTTGAACAATTCAACAAAGATCATAGAGACACATGGAGAACAATGTGGTATAGTCCAGCCAAGTCTTAGAAAGATAATAAGGTATCCACAGGGATGTTATGTACATGTGCAGGGTATTGCACTGTAAGTGGACAGTGTGTGTAAATCCTCTTGACGGACATAATCCAGTTATTTCCATATCTCATCAGGCTGTGCTCCAGGTGGGATTATGTGTAACATTTAAACAGGGGTCAGCAGGAATCTACGACAGATCTACAACTTAGTTCCCACAGGCTTTGTTATGGATACACACTGTCCTGATCATCCAAGAAGTGTGTTTGTCCAGTGAACAGACTGTTGTCATGTCACTTCCATAAACAATCCCACTGATACTGTGGATTATATACACACTTTTACACACATATACCAAAATCACAAATGCATGTACATGTAAGAAGACCCCTTCTAAAGGCTCCAAATAATTCAAATCTTAAAATGAAGCAGCCTGGTCAAAATGATTGTTGATATTTTTCAATAGAGGATGTGTATCTGGGTAGCTCTATCCGAAAATGCTGTGTTTGTGTGTCGGCCAGTCCCTCCGATGAGTAACATGGTCATGTGTGCACACATGCATGTGTGTGTGTGTGTCGTTAAGTGTCTGTGCCCACACGCGGCCTGTCTTCCAGAGCGCGCACTTCAGCCCGTTTGTGGATGACCTGACAGAGTACAAGACTCGCAGCATCATGGCCAGCCCCATCCAAAATGGCAAGGACATGGTGGCTGTGTTGATGGCCGTGAACAAGACAACAGGGCCACACTTTACCCCAGAGGATGAGGACGTGAGTCTATCTGTTTGTCTGCCTGCCTGTCTGCCTGTCTGTTTCTGTCTGTCTGTCTGTCTCCCTGCCTGTCTGTCTGTCTGTCTTCAAGGTCTGTCTCTCTGATCACTCCGATCTGCCGATCTGTCTCAAATCAGACTCTCTGTTTTGGTTTTCCAGATCTTTTTAAAGTATCTCAAAGTTGCCTCCTTGAACTTGAGGATTCACTTCCTGAGCTACCTACACAGCTGTGAGACACGTAAAGGACAGGTGAGTTGAACTGTCTGAATGCCTGCCTCTCTGTCTGTCTGCATGTGTTTAGATGTGTGTCTGTCTGTCTGTCTGTCTGTCTGTCTGTCTGTCTGTCTGTCTGTCTGCTGTCTGCATGTCTGCATGTCTGTCTGTCTGTCTGTCTGTCTGTCTGTCTGTCTGCATGTCTGTCTGTCTGTCTGTCTGTCTGTCTGTCTGCACAACAGTCTGCCTAAGTGTCTGGTGGCCTGTCCGTCTTGCTGTTTACCTTGTTAACTGGTTCCTCTGTCTGTATCAGTCAAGGTGTGCTGGCTGCTTTACAGTTGTGACCAGACCAGACTTAGGATCCAAGTACAGAGAGTTTATTAAGAACAGGGTAGTCCAGGATCAGGCAGTATTCAATACACAGGCAGACAGGGCATGGAGGTTATCCATGATGGTCGATCACAAAAGCAGCCAAAACTGAATGCAAGGCTCAGACTGACTATCTAAGAAAAGAGTAAGACTTTGCAAAGAAACTAGAAAACACTGGGGTTTAAACAGCAAACTAAAAGGGGACAAACAAGCAACAGGTGAAATCAATTGACTAAAAACTCAGGGGAAGCAGAGCGCAGCCTCCTTGCAGGATGAGCAGAGTACGTAGGCGTGACAAGACTCGAGTGAAGCTCAAACCAGGCTTATGGATCAAGTTTTCAAACCAGATGCCAAGTTCCCCATCACAGTGACCCCATGTTTGCTTGTGTGTGTCACATGTGTGTGTGTGTGTATCCAGCTGCTCCTGTGGTCAGCCAACAAGGTGTTTGAGGAGCTGACCGACATTGAGCGACAGTTCCACAAGGCCCTGTACACGGTCCGAGCCTACCTCAACTGTGACCGCTACTCTGTGGGCCTGCTGGACATGACCAAGGAAAAGGTAGGCTTTGCGTGTGCTCCATCCCCGTGTGTGAGCACAGCGTGCATGTGAGCCGTGTGTGTGTGTCAGTGTGGTGGCTGCGTTGTGGTGGTGTTTTGATGGTGTTATGTTGTGGTGGTGTTCCAGTTATGTTGTGGTGGTGTTTTGATGGTGTTCCAGTTATGTTGTGGTGGTGTTTTGATGGTGTTCCAGTTATGTTGTGGTGGTGTTTTGATGGTGTTCCAGTTATGTTGTGCTGGTGTTTTGATGGTGTTATGTTGTGGTGGTGTTTTGATGGTGTTATGTTGTGCTGGTGTCCATAGGAGTTCTTTGACATCTGGCCAGTGCTGATGGGAGAACAGGCCCCCTACGCAGGTCCCGTTACCCCCGACGGCAGAGTAAGACCTCCCCTCACGCACCTTCATACACCTTCACACACCTTCACTCGTCTTAACACACGTTCAGTCCACTTCATGTGCCCCTCATACACCCTTCTACACCTTCACACACCCTCAAACACATTCACAGACCCTCACACACCTCCAGTCGTCCGGTACACCTCCCCTGCTCTCGTGGAGTTCTCACGTGTGCTTTGTCATCCCCCCAGGAAGTCATATTCTACAAAGTCATTGACTATATTCTACATGGCAAAGAGATCATCACAGTCATACCGTGAGTTTCCTGCTGTCACACTTTCTCTCCCTGTCAGACAGAAAATGCTCTTACAGGACATCATTAAGCATTAAGGTATAACATGTGACTTCTGACCTGACTGGGAGTGTGTGTGTGTGTGTGTGTGTGTGTTCCTCAGGACTCCAACACCTGACCACTGGGCTTTGGCCAGCGGGCTTCCGACATACGTAGCAGAGACTGGCTTGGTAAGTTCTTATACTCAACCTAATTCTTATACTCAACCTAATTCCTACTTTCATGATTTCACATTCTCATACTAACCCTAATTCCTACTTTCATGATTTCACATTCTTATACTAACCCTTACCTAACTCTGACACTTCCATATAACCATTAACATCCTCCAATGGACACAATAGGTTCTGCAAATGTTCTCTAATCAATGTACGGTGTTGTGTGTTCACTCTAGATTTGCAACATTATGAATGCACCATCAGAGGACATGTTTAAATTCCAGGTAACGTGTGCAATGTGACAACCCAATCTGTACGATGAGACACAGCACGAACTACAGTTCAATAGCAATAACACGTGTAATGGATGTACTTTCTGCTCCGGTCCTATTTTCCCATGATGCAGACTGAGCCCTTGGATGCCAGTGGTTGGACCATAAAGAATGTGCTGTGTCTGCCAATCGTCAACAAGAAGGAAGAGATTGTGGGCGTGGCCACGTTCTACAACAGGAAGGACGGGAGGCCCTTTGATGAACAGGATGAACAGCTCATGGAGGTAAACTAGGCTACAAATGAACAAACTTACTCAACTTACTCTCTAACTAACTGACTGACTAACTAACTGACGTCCCCTGTAGGCCTTGACCCAGTTCTTGGGCTGGTCAGCTCTCAACACTGACACCTACGACACGATGTACAAGCTGGAACAGAGGAAGAACATCGCCCAGGACATGGTGATGTACCACGTCAAGTGTCGTGACGACGAGATCCAGAACATCCTGGTGAGAACTGGAACCTCACACACCTTCCTCATCCTCATCCTCCTCATCCTCCTCCACAGAAAAGGTGACTTGTTGTCTCTGTTCCTAGAAAACCCGAGAGGTGTTTGACAAAGAACCCGTCGATTGTGAGGAGGAGGAGCTGCAGCAGATTCTGGTATCTGGCATCTTTGATAACGGCTCCATGCCCACCACACGCCGGATCGCCCTCTCGGGCTTCATTTAGGACGTCGACACACAATGAACGAATCCTCATCAGTAATCCTTCTCTCATGGCGAGAGCTCTGAAGTCACGTGACGAGCTGCTAACTCATTCTGCTTCCCTATAGAAAAAAGAGCTGGTGGACGCTAAGAAGTTTGAGATCTACGAGTTCCACTTCTCGGACTTCAAGTGCACGGAGATGGAGCTGGTGAAGTGCGGCATCCAGATGTATTACGAGGTCGGCGTGGTGAAGAAGTTCCAGATTCCTCAGGCGGTAAAATAAACACGACGTCTCGCTCAACGTGACACCTCACACCTCTCGTTACACTGTAGTTAAAAGAAATCGGAGCCTTTCGAGCGAGAAGGCTACAGTCACCTCTCTGCCCGTGTTCGCAGGTGTTGGTGCGCTTCATGTACTCGGTCAGTAAAGGCTACAGGAAGATCACCTACCACAACTGGCGCCATGGCTTCAACGTGGGCCAGACCATGTTCACCCTGCTCACGGTACTGCAGCTCGCTCACCTGGTCTCTCTCTCTTCAACACAGTTTGTGCTGGATTTGGCTCCCTGATAACATGTGTGTGTGTGTGTGTGTGTGTTCAGACAGGGAAGTTGAAAAGGTACTACACAGACCTAGAGGTCATGGCCATGATCACAGCAGGATTCCTCCACGATATCGACCACAGAGGAACGAAACAACCTCTACCAGCTCAAGTGAGTATCCACACACACACACACACGTACACACACACACACACACACACACACTTATTGAGACATGCACTGAAGCCAGGGACTGAAGTCAAGGCTGGGTTTGCCTCTCTGGACAGATTTTATCTGACAGTGAGTCCACCCTATGGACATGTTGATGATTCTGTTTGGTTGACTCTAATTGCTGGTTATGTACAGATCTGGCAACCCGCTGGCCAAGCTTCATGGATCTTCCATCATGGAAAGGCATCACCTGGAGTTCGGCAAATTCCTGCTAGAAGACGAGGTATGTGTGGCCAAAGTCAACAGAGAGTCTGTCTGCGTGCGTTTGTGCCCATAGATGTGTATGTCTGTGTGTCTGCTGCATGTGTGCATGCATGAGCATGTGTGCTTAGAAAGTATGCTCATACTTCTGTAACTGGCCACGTGACTGATCATGTGACTGACCATATCTGACTTCATCTCCATAGACATTAAACATCTACCAGAATCTTCACCGACGGCAGGTGGAACACGTCATCCACCTCATGGACATTGCCATCATTGCCACCGACTTGGCGCTTTACTTCAAGTCAGTCCAACATACGGTCTTCTCTCCTCTTAACACCTGCTCTCCTCTTCTGCTGCCCTCCTCCTCCTCTCCCCCGCCTCTCCTCTCCTCCTCCTCCTCTCCCCCCCGCCTCTCCTCCTCCTCCTCCTCCTCTCCTCCTCCTCCTCCTCCTCTCCTCTCCCCCTCCTCCTCACCCCCGCCTCTCCTCTTCTTTGCTTCTCTCATCCTCCCTTCAACTGTGACTGCCACTGAAAAGGACCTGAACTTCATATCTGCCCCATTTACTCATCTCTCCTCCTCTCTCCTCCACTCACCTCACTCCTCTCCTCCTCTCTCCTCCACTCACCTCCACTTCTGCTGACAGAAAGAGGACGATGTTCCAGAAGATTGTGGACCTGTCAGAGACGTACGAGGACGAGAAGAAGTGGGTGGACTTCATGTCTCTGGAGACCACCAGGAAAGAGATCGTCATGTGAGTAGAAGGAGATGTCTATTCTTCCATCCACTCATCCATGCATGAAACCATCCACAGATTCATCCACTCATATATATCCAGCCTCCATTCATTCATGATGTACGCATTGCTGTCTCGGCAGGGCAATGATGATGACAGCCTGTGACTTGTCAGCCATTACCAAACCCTGGGAAGTTCAGAGCCAGGTGTGTATATCCCTTCATTTATCAACCAACCCATCCCTCCTTTCATCAATCCATACAACCATCCATCCAAACATCCATCTAAACATCCATCCATACACCTATCCCCACATCCACTCCCCTCCCGTCCCTCCATCCCCACATCCACTCCCTCCCGTCCCTCCATCCCCACATCCACTCCCCTCCCGTCCCTCCATCCCCACATCCACTCCCTCCCGTCCCTCCATCCCCACATCCACTCCCTCCCGTCCCTCCATCCCCACATCCACTCCCTCCCGTCCCTCCATCCCCACATCCACTCCCGTCCCCCATCCCCACATCCATCCCGTCCCTCCATCCCCACATCCACTCCCTCCCGTCCCTCCATCCCCACATCCACTCCCTCCCGTCCCTCCATCCCCACATCCACTCCCTCCCGTCCCTCCATCCCCACATCCACTCCCTCCCGTCCCTCCATCCCCACATCCACTCCCTCCCGTCCCTCCATCCCCACATCCACTCCCTCCCGTCCCTCCATCCCCACATCCACTCCCCTCCCGTCCCTCCATCCCCACATCCACTCCCCTCCCGTCCCTCCATCCCCACATCCACTCCCCTCCCGTCCCTCCATCCCCACATCCACTCCCCTCCCGTCCCTCCATCCCCACATCCACTCCCTCCCGTCCCTCCATCCCTACATCCATTCGTCCTCCATCCTTCCATCTGTCCAGTATGTCTGATTCACTAAACCACAGAGTGCCCATGCCTTTCGGAGTCTGAACTATGTCTGTACTGCATGTTCACAGGTGGCCTTGTTAGTTGCTGCCGAGTTCTGGGAGCAGGGTGACTTGGAGCGCACTGTTCTAGAACAACAACCCATTGTGAGTGTGTCCACGTGTGTGTGTGTTTTAAGTGTGTTGGTGCCTAACGTCTGTGTGTGTGTCTGTAAGTGTTTGTTACATGTTGTGTCATATGTGTCTTTATATATGTGTGTGTGTGTGTGTGTGTAACCCTGTCTCGTCCCTCCTCCAGCCTATGATGGACAGGAACAAAGCGGCAGACCTCCCTAAGCTGCAGTGTGGCTTCATCGATTTCGTCTGCACGTTCGTCTACAAGGTACTGAAAATTCTCTCTCACTAAGTACACACACTGTACACACTAAGTACACATACTGTACACACTAAGTACACAAGCTGTACACACCAAGTACACAAGCTGTACACACCACGTACACACGCTGTACACACTAAGTACACACTAAGTACACATGCTATTCACAAGCTGTGCACATGTAGTAGACACAGCGGACGCACTCACCAAGCAGTTTAACTGAGAAAAGAAACCAAAGCTAGAGGTCCGAGGGCAGAATCTCACTACGAAACATCGACACTGTTTCTCTTCTCTTCCTCCTCTCTCTCTCCCTCCCGCCCACCCGATCCTTTTCTCCTCTCTCCCCTCTCTCCTCCACTCTCTCCTCTGTCTCCATCAGGAGTTCTCTCGCTTCCACCCGACCATCACGCCCATGCTGGACGGCATCCTGAACAACAGGAAGGAGTGGAAAGCCCGGCAGGAGGAGTACGAGGCCGGCCAGAAGATCCTGGATGAGGAGAAGGCTGCTAGGGAAGCGGCTAACCCCAAAGGTACCTGGGCTGACACAGTTTAGTACTAACATGACAGACTAGTCTGACACACACCACTACCTGGTACTAACACGACAGACTAGTCTGACACACACCACTACCTGGTACTAAGACTACAGACTAGTCTAACACACACCACTACCTGGTACGAAGACTACAGACTGGTCTAACACACACCACTACCTGGTACTAAGACTACAGACTGGTCTAACACACACCACTACCTGGTACTAAGACTACAGACTGGTCTAACACACACCACTACCTGGTACTAAGACTACAGACTAGTCTAAAACACACCACTACCTGGTACTAAGACTACAGACTAGTCTAACACACACCACTACCTGGTACTAAGACTACAGACTGGTCTAACACACACCACTACCTGGTACTAAGACTACAGTCTACTACTAACACTGGTACACTGCACTAATACTGCAGTCTAGTGTAGTCTGGGGTGGCATGTGTTGCATGTGCGTCCTTCATCTGGTTGTGTGTGCTCCTGGTGCAGCTCCCGGGAACAACGCCGGCGGAGGCTCTGGGGCCAAGACGTGCTCCGTGTGCTAGAGCAACGGGCGCTCCGGAGGTAGGTGACTCCAGGATGACATCATCACAACCACACCACCTCACAGCAAGCGGCCGCAGCCAGCACACACCCTGGGACGGCGCCACCCACAGTCACCAGCATGAAACTGCAGCCTGGGAGCAGGGGAGGGAGGGAGGGGAGAGAGAGAGAGAGGAGTGGGGGAGGGCCAGAAAGGGGAAAAGGAAGCACAGCATCCTGCCTTGCCCCGAAAGGACACTCATTGGCTAAATCCAAATTCTAGAAGCATTCCCCCTCCTCCCCGGGTCCTGGCGGCGTCTCCTGGAAGCATCGCAGAAGGCGTGTGTCTGGTGGAGTCACGTCTGTATACCATGTCTACCTTCTAGAACTCTCCGAGTAGGCCACTGACTTTCTTCAGAGGACCCAACTTCTAACATCTGTGTGTGTCTGTATGTGTCTGTATGTGTGTCATTGTGAATATCTATTTATGACTGTGTGTCTGTATGTTTTAGAGAAGTATAGGATTTAGTATAGGATTTCTAACATCAGTAGGACTTTGGTCTGGTGACTCGTTAGAAAAGACATTGTTACACACCTTGATTGTATTTTGATGTAATGTGTGTGACACGGATTAAGAAGTCTAACATATCTCTAGCGTAACTACAATGTATTCTTGTTCCAGATGGTGATTGGAGCTATGGTCACCAGGTCAATGTTGATTGACCTACACTGATGTTGTCCGTTCCCTCCTTCCAGTCACACATTATTTACATGAGAGAAAGTGTTAACTGTAGCTCTCAACTCTCAGGTATAGTCTTCTGCAGGGACTGTGGGTTACCGTAGGTACTGCTCTAGTCTAGTGTCTGTCTGCCAGCCTGTCTGTGTATCTGTCTGTCTGGGTTGGTGGGTCTATAATATGGTGTCCTAGTACAGGAAAACAGCTGATGTGTTCCAAAGGTTTGGTCTAATCAGAGTTGTTACCCATGCTTGATGTGTCCTGATAGCCAGCTACCTTTTAACATGCGCTTCTCGACGTGTTCAGTGTTTCAAATGTTCATTTTGGTACATTGGAAAGTGATGTCTTTGTAGGTCAACAGATAAAAACGTATATCTATATCAGATATAAAAGTATATATTTAATATAGGATTAATTTAAATGCATAATTGTATTTCTGCAACAAGGGCTGTCTGTGAGAGGTCTGTAAGCTCCGAGGCAGTACACTCGCCTCGCCAGCTACCTTCGAGCCAAGCTCGGAGTCTGGACCACTCTGGACCAGTTCTGAATCTGGTAGTCTCCACCTGGTATCACCAGGGGGGGAGAATGATGTCATCTAGCTGCCATTGTGTCAGGGTCAACTGGGCAAATATTCTCCTAGACTGGGACAACAATTTTCCCTTGCTGATGTAATCACTTGTAAATACTCCTTTCATGTAAATACAAAGAATGTCACATTATTTTTGTAGTATTATGAAATAGATCATTTTTCCTCCTTATAGCGCTGTTTGTTCGACCAGCACTAGAGGTGAACATCTCAGTGGTGTCTCACGCAGCTGTACGATATGTACCAGGCCCTGAAGTTCATTGGTTTTCTCTCCACTGCCTGATCCAGACTGACAGGACAGACAGTGTCTCTCAGCCTATCAGGGTTCTGATGGGAGTAGTCAGGGACCTTTTAAAGGTACAGTAGGTAAAATGTAATAAAAAAGAAAAGCTTTGTCTCCTATGAACATGTTGTGTAAGCTAATGAGGCCCTCTGAAAGTTGTTTATTAACTGAAAGCTCAGTGCCCGTGGAATAAATACATTCCAGCCAATTATGTTCAAAGTGAGTATGATCAACCTGGAGCTGGAGTAAAGTGTGGAAGTTCAGACAAAATTGGGGGTGCTCTTTCTCATATTTGAATTTATTTTATAATGTCACCTATTTCAGCTTTAAATAGGCATTATGTTATACAATGGACTCACATTCATAGATACGGACAACGTGCTTTTTAAGGAAATATGACCTAAGTAGAATGGAATGTGGAACCATTCCCATAAAGCTTACAGTATACCTCTGTGTGTGCACTGTCTACAATGACCAAAATAAAGCAAATGTATTTTTAAAGAAGGTTGTGACTCATGTAGCTGAATAACTTCCCAATGCCTTCAGATCCAGCTTCTCGTCGCAGGTCTTCCGTCAGGGTCAGGTCAGGTGACTCACCAGGTGACTCAGCCCAAAGCCTCTTATTCAATAGGAACGCTCAGCAGTTTCCATCTTTGGTCGACACAGATCCATCAGGATTAATGTGACAAGGTTGAACAGACCACCTTCATACGTGGATCCCACACTTTAGCCCTGGAGGAGATGTGCAACACCTCCACTGTCTGTCACATGTATCTCCTAACCACTGACTTACTTCCTCTGGCCCCATGTGACCAGAAGTACTGTGACCTGACCCACCGCCAGGTCTTACCAGGTGACTCACATTCTACATTCTGTACCCAGTTGAAAGTGGATGCGGGTTTCTTATAGTATTACTATGGTTACACTAGATTCCAGTACTAGAGTTGTAGGGATATAGGGTTTTGGTGTCCTATTTGTCCCAGTACTAAGGCTATGATGTTCTATAGTTAGGTAGTCCTATTTATCCCAGTCCTTGGGGAAAACATTCGTACTAGTCCTGGGGACTGTGGTGCAGGAAGATAAGGAATATAAGGAGCAGTAGTGTTTACTCAGCAACTTCTACTTGTATCCTGTGACCTGAATCCAGGGATTGGTGCTAAACAGGGAGGATTACACACACACACACACACACACAACTGAAGGGCTTTAGTGTAAACAAAAAATATTAATTAAAGGTCCGAGTCTAACGGATGTGTGATCATCAGGCCCTGAGTAGTTCTGGACTCTCAGTATCACAAAAAGGACTGAATCCGAATACACGAAAATAACAGTGTTTATTATAGGAGGAGCATGACAGTGCGGGGCAAAAGGAATTTCACTTCAGAATAGATTCCTCGTTAGCTGTGGAGAGAGGACAGAGATGTTGATTAGGAACCATTCATCCGCGGGTTAGGGTTTACATATAGTATGTCAAGTTGACCTATTGTATTTGTAGGAGGTATAATGTATTTGGTACATGTTCATATGTATCCATCTCTGCATTTTTGTGTATAGTATGTATATCTGAGCGTGTGCAACTGTGCATACATGCATGCCTGTATCTGTGTTCGTGAACATGTGTTCCACTTGGTGTCTAAGTGAGTGTTTACCCTCAGCCAGTTGCTTGGCAATGCGCTCCTGCTCCTCTCTTGCTGCCTTCTCAGCCTCCTCAATCTTCCTCTCCTCTGCCGCTATGGGCTTCAGGTACTCTAACAGGGCAAGGACCAAAGATCAACTTCCGTCTGACAAAGGCAATAGGCTAATACAGGAAGTGTTGTCACCGATCAATCCCAATGTATTATAAATGAAACTGGCAGTCACAAGTCGCTTACCAAACCTCTGCTTGCCATAGAAAATGCCAACGAACAGAGCTGACCATCTTGCAGTCTGAAAAAAACGTGTGTAATGTTAGCTAGCTGGCTAAAATTGCTTGCATTATACTGTTAGCGAGTTATGCGGATCGCGTGGGACATGTCACTCGGCACGGTTCCAGCACTGTGACCCTCAGACAAGTGCAACCTTAGACAAGCATTACATTGTAATGTATACAGTCCTAGCTGTTATACATGCATATGAGCCTTCATGCGTCATGCATAGCTAACTGTCATAGCTTGCGGACATTGATAAAGTCGTCATCATGGTCAATGTCATTTAGCTAGCAAGCCAGCTAAGGTTAGCCAAGGTTAGCATGCTAACCAGCCACGGTTATAGACTGTTTCACACCTGATTTAAAGCCTTTTGGTGCAGTGCTTCGTTTAATAATGTATCTTAGGACAAACAGCTATTCTTTCAAGTAAACCTCAAACTTGCGATGAGTTTACCTTTATGAGCGGCGACACTGCCACGGGAGGAACCATTTTGATGCTGTCGACTGACGGTGCGAGGCAGGAATGTGGATGCCAGATTTAATCGAACGCAATATAATGGTTGCCAGGTTCTAAAACCTTACCCATTCAAGGTGTCTTAAACCCCCGTCTGGCGTCTTGACGTCTTGAATTCAAACACACGTTATGAATATATAGAATATAATAGACCAGACTAACAATAGTTTACGTATTCCATTTGTCTTTATTTACAGAAAAAATAAGAATATAATATTTTAGACTATTTGATAATTGTGTCTTAAATCCCCCGATAGGAAGTTTTGACTTCTCGTCACATATGGAATAGATGAGATGCTCACCACATTTTATTTGCTTTATTTATTTATGCTATTTTTTTTCTTCAGCAAAGACACACACATAACACATTATACTAAATTGGATACAGAAGTCAAATTTAAGCCATGAGGATATTTTGCATCATTGCCCTGATAGACCCCAATAACACAATAAATAAGATAAAGACTGCACAAAACGAAGAGAAGCTGCAAATCACCCGCTGTTGCAGGTCCAGGGTTCTTGATCTCAGTCGTTGTCATAAACGCTGGCTAGGAATACAGAATGAATGTCATTGGGTTATTACACTGAACTGTAAATTACTGAACACCTAGATTATGTCAAATTGAGACTGATTATCATCAAATGAATAGGCCTACTTACCATCGATGTCATCATAAATATCACAATCCCTGTCAAAGCAGAGAACACAGGAGCTAGAGCACTATAGCATCACGATTCAAATGGTATTTGACTTATTAAGTGTGTGTGTTGGGGTGGGCGTTAACATTCATGATAAGGTTATACTTACTCTGCGACAATATTGCTGGTTTGTACATAGCCGACTGTGAGAGAGGACAGAGAGGACACTGTTAGAAAACGTTGGCTGGAGAGCAGGCTCTAGGAAGTAGAGGCTAGGACATAGGAGATAGGACATAGGGGCTAGGACATAGGGACCATGGAGAGGTGGAGTAAGTGAGTACACTCTCTGCTGTAGACACATACACTTTCCCTCGTTGTTTCGGCAGATGAGTTTGTTGGTGACAGGCTTGGATATCACGTCCAGGAGCTCCCCCGGGGTCAGCTGGAGTTCCTTACCACCCCCCCTTCTTAGTGGATGGAGAGGCTGTGACAGTCACCTGGTACAACACCATGATCTCCCCGTCAAACTAGAAAAGGAGAAGTGAGGAGAGCAGAAGAGAGGATATTAAAGACCATGTCAGCACCTGTAGACCACAGACAAGCTTTTTTCCCACGGATCATAAGATCATCAACTCAAACCACAGAAGTCAGGGTAACCTACTTTGAACTTCTTCCTGAACTCCTTCTCCTCCTTCTCAAGCTTCTTCAACTTCTTGGGGTCCATCTCCTTGGACCTCAGAGGGTGGCTGAGAGGGAGGGGGGGGGAGAGCAGCGTAAACACATAGTACAGTCTGGGGGGGCTCTTCTAGAACACCCCGATATCAGCATCGCCATCACTGTGTGCCCTCACCTGCTGAGAGGAGGGGGTACAGGGAAGCCCTGTGTGTCGATGTCATCATAGATTTCCTGGTCAACTTCTGATTGGTCTGCTACATAAGGAAGAGAGAGGAGACCAGGAAACGTTTGCAATGTCAAAGAAGAACCAGTAGCGTGTGCTACTGTTGCCATCCCCACACTACAACATTATTTCTGTATGACAGAGAACACTATAGCACCGTGGATCAAGAGTTATAGATTGAGAGATCTTTAGAAAACAGGGAATTTGTACTGTGTTAGTGTTTAACTGGACAGCCATAGTGTCTCTCAGAGCAAACATGCACCCGAAGGGTTCCAAATATTCATGAATGTTCCAGAATGTACTAGAATGTCCTAGAAAGTAAAAGTTACCGGCAGATTTCCCCTCAGGTAAGAACTGTGGAGGTGGCAGGAGACTGAAAACAACAACAAGAGCAATTGAACAGGAGCACGAGTGACACACAGCATGCAACGACCACAACAGCATGCTCTGTGTGTTATAATATGTGTTGATTGCATTGAGGGGTTAGTTTAATCACAGGCCATCCAGATCACAAATTACAACCAGGCAAAATCAGTTCTGAATCTGATTCTGATTCCATAATCAACATGGCTGCCACATTGCTCATGCAATGCTGCTCCATCTCCTGATTGGGAAATGTATTCAGACAAACCCAGATCGACTGACTTGTGTTCATGATGGATGATTCCACACAGTCAGTGGTGGTTAGACATTAGATTATCCAGACAGAAGTAATCAATCAATCAATCAGCATCCCGTATGATCACCTTCCTAAGGGTGTGGTCTGGGTTGGGAGGTTATGATTCAGAGTTCAGGGGTTAATCTGTCTTACTACTGTGGGCATTACTGAGTATTGGTTCTGGGGATCTTCCTCCAGTCCTCCAGGCCCTTCAACATGCGGCCGAGGGCGTTGGTCTTAGGGCTACCCCGGGACTCCTGAGGGCTGCTGGGGCTTCAAAACACAGCCAGGGGAGTAAGAACTCACATCCCTCTCTTTCTCTTTCTCTCTTTGTCTCTCTCTCTTTCTCTCTGTCTCTTTCTCTCTCTCTCTCACCTGGAAATGAAGTTGGGGTCTTCCAGGTCATCGTAGATGTCCCCATCCTCCTCAGGGGGAGGGGGCAGGACCACTTAAGAAAAGTGCCCACACGCACGTGCGCACACACACACACACACACACGCGCACATACACACACACACACACACACACACACGTACACACACGTACACACACAACCACAGCAGGACCTTGTTAGCAAGTCTGTAGTGGAGTATTCCATCTGTAGTAGTGATGGTGACAGTAGTGATGTGATCTCTCACCTGCGGGGCCCTTTTCACTGTCGAAAGCGGAAAGAACACACACATCAGTGACTGGAACACACACATCAGACAGTGTGTGCGTGTGTGTGTGTGTGTGTGTTTACCTGAAGTCCACATCATCATAGATCTCAGGGTCATGAGCTCCCTGTCTCTTCAGGCTTTCAATATCTACCTCCATCAACTCTGTCTTCACATACCCGTCTGCACACACACACACACACACACACACACACACACACACACACACACACACACACACACACACACACACACACACACACACACAGAGAGAGAGACACGAAAGCACAATCAGAAGGTGAAGGACATGAGACGATGAGGGTGACGATGAGGGTGATGATGAAGAGCAGTCTCACAGGCTCCGTCCTGCGTCCGGCCCAGCCAACAACCCTTAGGGTTGTCCTGGACACGGATGATGTCGATGGTGTCTCCTTGTTTCATCCCCAAATCTGTCCTTCCCCCCTTTGCAGTCCACCCTGGCCTTGGCCCTGTGGACGACCTGCACTGGACCGGTCACCTGACACGCAGACATGCAACACAAACACACGTTATTACGCTCCGTCCCATCGAAGCCACGCCGAGGCGCGACGAGGCCACTCGTGTCCCGTCGGAAAGTAAGCTCACTTTGAACTTCTTCCTGGCCTCCTGTTCCTTCTTCTCTCGTTCTTTTTGCTCCTTTTGTTCCTTCTTGTTGACGTCCTGTTTCTTCTTGTCCTCTTTCTTCTTCTCCTGCTCCTTCTCTGCTGGGCCCCAGCGCTCATCCAGGTCCTCGTACATCTCCTCGTCACTGCTATCGCCCTGCTGGAGAACACACACACACACACACACACACACAGGTACACACAGACACATGGATTACTGACACGTTATTCTCCTTTAAAAAACCTCGGTCAATGTGAGTCCGTTCAGATGCCATTCAGGCACGTGACCCACCTCCGGTCTTGAAACTCCTGGAAGAGAAAGTTCATAGACATTACCACAACATGAATGGATAACTGTTTACAAGATGACCATATGTGTATGTGCGTGTGTGTTTGTGGTTCATACCAATATCATCATAGTTCTCATCTTGATCGGGCTGGATTCTGGAGCAGAGAAACATTATCAGACACTTGTGCCATTATGATGTGTGTGTGTGTTTGTGTGTATGTATGCGTGTGTGGGTTCGTATGTGCATGTGTGTCCTTACATGGGACGAGGGGGCAAGATGGGAGCGGCGGGGTGAGAGGGCGGGGGAGGAGGCGGAGTCATGTGATTGGTCGGATGGAAGGCAGGTGGAGGGGGCACCGTGATCTTCTTGACTATGGCACCTCGAGGAGCGGAAACAGGGTCGTTAGAAACACACACAGTCAGAAACACACAGTCAGGAGCACGCGCGCAGACACACGATCAGAAACACACACGCACACAGCTGCACAAATACGAGCGTGATCTCCATCTTAGATCCAGTGGTGGATGGAGAAAGATGTGCCTGTGAGAGGAGGAAGTGGAGCTGCAGGCTGGAGAGGAAGAGAGAGCGGAGAGAGGGAAGTGGGACAAGCCCACAGAGGAACCATGTGTTCCTGGGTTGGCCTTTGCAGCACATCCAGTTAAGGTCTGTCAATCCAACTCAGCCGGCTGATAAACGACTTCAACATACATAGATGCAGTACACACACACACACACACACACAAACACACCACACAAATAGTACACAAATCCTGAGGCAGAAAGATATGCCAACAGGTTGGCAGGCAGGCTGACAGAGATACAAGCAGGCAGGTAGACCTACCATCAGTACCAGCCTCTCTCCTGAAGCTGTCCAGAGTGACTCTGGGAGGGCGGTTGGGCTTGGCGGGGGCGGTTCCTAGCGCCCATATGTTGGGGAGGGGGTTCTTCTTAGGAGCAGAGAGGGGGTCAGCGTTTTCATCCTCCTTCACCTGAGGGTGTTTCCTCACAATACTGGGCTTCTTACTGGCTGGTGGTACCACAGGGGTGGAGTTACTGGGGGTTAGGGGGGGTTTGGGGAAGTCCCTACCCCCTGAGTTGTCCGATTGGCCTTCCTTGTTGAAGACGCTCTGACCCGTCCGGAAGTTGGAGCTTTTGAGGGCAGAGCCGTTGACAGGCTTCGGGTCCAGACCTGCTTCTCCCCCGTCCTCACTCTGCTGCTGCCGTAGCTTAGCAAAGAGCTGGGGGGTTTCTGGAGGGGGGGCAGTCTAGGAGGGGTGTTGCCCTCGTTGCTGTCCTCCTTCATCCAGGGGGGCTTGCTGACTCCTCCATGGGGGGGCTTGGGGAGAGAGGCTGGGGGGGGCTTGGGGAAGGAGGCTGAGGGGGGCTTGGGGAAGGAGGCTGGGGGGGGCTTGGGGAAGACGGGCCTGGTTTCCGGTGCGGTGAAACCGGGGGGAGACTTCAGAGGTTTAAGGGGAGGGATTTTAGCCTCCATTTCTTGCGATGAGAAAGAGGAGGGAGAGTCGAGGGCTTTGAGTCTGAAGGGGTGCTGTTTGACCACGGAGGGCTTGCTGTCGTCCTGAGAGCCTGAGTACATGCCGGCCAGAGCTCTGGTGTTGGCCAGTTCCCTCACCTCCGGGGCACTCTTGGTCACGCTGCTCCTTGTGGAGGAGGGTTTGGGTGGGAGTGACAGGGCGCCGCCTGATCTGGTCTCCAGGACGGGCTTCTTGATGTGGATGGGAGGCCCGGAGGAGAGGGTAGGGTGTAAGGGTGTTTTGGGGTGTCCGGTCGCGTAGGAGGGAAGGTCAGAAGTGCTTGTGTTGTTGCTCCCAGTGCTGAAGCGAGCCATAATAGTCTTGACGTCCGGCTTGCTTTCCTGTTGACAAACCACATTTTCACTATCATCATTATCGCATATCATCATCAGCTATCTATAACTATCACTTTCATCAGTACCATCAGCATCAGCATCACCATCACCATCCCCCATACCACCACCACCCCCTTCACCTACACTATCACTTTCACCATCACTAACACCAGCACTGTCTCTATCACCATCATACCGCCGCAAACACCTTCACCACCATCACAATCTCCTTCACCACCATCACTATCACAATCTCCTTCACAACCATCGCCATCACTCTCGACGTCAACGTCACCATCATTCTCAACCATCACCATCACACAACCATCCTCCAACCAGGTTGATAATGTGATAACCCACACTGAGCTGGGTGTGTGAATCGCTTCAATTAAATGATGGCAGAAGCTGACAGTTTCAGAACGACCACAGACACGACCTGCAGGGAAGTCATGCAGACGAGGACATGAAGTTCCTCTCATCTCTGGTTTACAGCTCATTATCGCTAACGTCCTTCTCTTCCTTATACAAGGTATCTTTGGTACCAAACAGACGTTAGCTGTACAAACCCTACAAATCCTCTACATAGACCAGTTATGCTTGTCACAGAATCTGTACCGACAGTTTGGATAAAAGGGTCGGATGTAAGTAAAGTAAGTAAGTACATTTGATTTATAAAGCACACTCTGACACAGCAAGGTTGACCGAGGTACCGAACAAAAGCACACAAAAACCCCAGAAAAAAGACACCACCATTCACTAATGAGTGAATTTCAAACCGCAGAGCAGAAACACAGACAGTTAGTTCAACAGAAGACAAATCCTAGTTGACCTTTACCAGGCACTAGACCACTCTAAAAATAACCCTGACCGGCGACTAAACCAGTTCCAACTGACCTTTACCACCTCATCTTTACTAGTGACTAGGCTGCGCTACTAGTAACCTTTCGGTTGACTACGCTGACATACCTGAGAGGGACGTCTGTGTGAGTCCCTCAGCGTCCCATTGTGTGTGATGCCTCAAACAGGAAACACAAAGAAAGGTAGCCTGCTAATCAGGAAGTGACACCAGGTCACACATATATTCTGTAATGACATCCACAACGCTGTCACAGCAGTGGTCTGTGTGAGGTGCTTCTGTGCACGAGCTGGTTCCGTCCACAGGAAGTGATGTTCGGATGTGTTCAGGTGACCTGGGTGGGAGTTCACTAAGCTTGGTCTGTGTGGTGTAGTTCTCTGCTACCTGTGGTCATGTGCTCACCACCTGGTGCATGTTCTGTAGGTCTCCTGTACCATCGTTTATGGCTGTTGGGGACATTACTTACATTTTTACTTCCTCAGCTATTATGCAAATGATCCTCTGGGCAACAAGCGATGTGTTTATGTCTGCCTTGTGTGTGTGTGTGTGTGTGCGGTTGCTTGTTCAAGCCCCACCCTGGTCCTATGACAGCTGTGCCAGGGCAAGGTAAGGAAGCAGAGATCAAAGGACAGGATCCCTCCTTACGCACACACACACGTATGGGTGTACGTGCGTACTTGTGTTACTATGACCAGGCGAGTTAAGGTTTCAGCAATGTGGCAAAGTTTCTGTCGCTCAAATCCGTACAGTCCTGACCCAGGGGTGAGGGAGGGGGGGTACTGTTGCATACACGAGCATTTAGAACAGCGCCCCACCTCCGATGGTAAAACATTCATACATCTGCTGTACGAGAGTCTTACTGCCAACCTGTTGCTCCTTCATCATGACCTGAAGGACCTCAGGACACACATGAACCAAGCAGCTTGCTGGGAAATGAGGCAAACTTAACACAAAGAGGAACCATGTTTTTTCCCCCAAATGTGACTGCCTTACACAATCTTGCTGAGGCAACCATCTGAAAGAAAACAGTTTTATCAAAAACACTTCTCACTCGTGGACTAACACCCGCCACCGTGTCGCTGTAAAAAGCAACACAGCTGTAAAAGGAGAACCACAGAGAGACAAACCACACAGAGCGATGCTTAATTTAAGATCTTCTTACTAAACACCAGATCCCCTTATCAAACAGCACCATGTGTATAAATACAGTAATAGAACTTGCTAGTAGAAGGTAACCAGAAGTCAGATACAGAACTTCCCCAAAAAGCATGTCATTTAGGAAGGCCCGTAAGGGAAGCCATGATCACATAAACAAACCCAGGTTTTAACTTTACAATACTTGTTGTCATCTAAGCTCAAATACATACTGGGTAAACAACTTAGTGCATATCCATGTAGTACAAAGGTCGAGTACAACTTAAATGCCATTGTGTTTAGGAGTGTTCAGGTGTTTGGGTGTGTTTAGGGTGTTCTTGTGGGTTCAGTTGGGTTGAGTGAACACGCATTCTGAAGTGTTCAGGGTGTTCGAGTGTGTTCAGCTATGTCTGGAGAATACAGGGAGTGTTCATGTTGTGTAACTGTGTTCTGGAGTGTCCGGGTGTGTTCTGGAGTGTTTAGGTGTCTCATGTATCAGATGTGCCCTGGAGTGTTCAGGTGTGCGGAGGTACTCACCATGGTAGCGGCCCACCAGTCATCCAGGGAGCCCTGCTCCTCACGTTCAGGCTGTCAGGACAAAGTGTGTGAAAGTGTGTGTGTGTTTCCCTGTGAATGAGTTACCAGGCCCTGAGAGAGAGAGAGAGAGAGAGAGAGAGAGAGAGAGAGAGAGAGAGAGAGAGCTACTGAGCTGATGAAAGAGAGATTGATAACACGAGCAAGGGGGGTGGGAGGGAGCTGACCATACCGAGACAGAAGAGAGAGAGAGAGAGAGAGAGTGAGAGAGAGAGAGAGAGAGAGAGTGAAAGACAGCGAGAGAGGGGGAGGGGGGAGGGTACAAGAATTGGTGACATCAGGGCTTGTCTGTTGACAACTTCCCCTCCTTGCAGTGTACAGTGTGTGTGTGTGGTGACCAGGCAGCCTTATCTCCCTCATTCATCTCATGGATTTGCCTGTCCTGTCCCCCTGCAGCGTCCGTGCATCACCACTTTCCATCTCTCAGGACTGGAGAGACTAGCATCTGTGTGACTGGCTCACGGGCTGGGAGAGAAAGGGCTGCTGGTGTTGTTGTCCTTGACGTGGAAGCTTCTTTCAATATCGGTCGCGGTAACAGAGGACTAGTTTCCTCTTTGTGCTTCCGCGGCTTTCCCTTTGAGGAGGGAGGGTGAAGGGCCGAGAGAGAGAGAGAGAGAGAGAGAGAGAGAGAGAGAGAGAGAGAGGGGGGAGAGAGAGAGAGGGGGAGGAAGCAGAAATGAGAAGTCATGGGAATCATGTCCATTATTAGCTGACACCCAGAGACATTTAGAGCCATGGAACACATCTGTGCTCCATCCATCCACACACACACACACACACACACACACACACCTGGCCAGGCATACACCTAGAGAGCACAGAAAGAGAACCAGAAAGAGAGATAAGGGGAAGGTGCCAGCAGGGAGAACTTCTTTTCAACACTTTAACAGCAGCTAGAGGAGGTGTCAGCAATGATGCTTCTGTCAGCTTCACACTCACACACACTCACACACGCACACACACACACACACACACACACACACACACACACACACACACACACACACACACACACTCACACACACACACTCACTCCCTGGGGGAGTCACTGTGTCTGAGCACACTTCAGTGGATGATCATATAGATTAGCATCTAGGCATTATGTGGAAAGTGCTATCCCAGACCTGCGTTGCTTCTGTAACTCCATCTTTTACCGCCCTCCCAGTCTACCGGTCTGACAGAACCAGATGGGGACTACAAGGCTAGAGAAAATAACCTTTAATTACAGAAACAAGGAGAAAAGCTGTGTACATTCGGATTTTCCCCCTCAACACAAAGAGACATCAAGGACAAGTTGTTTGGTGAGAGAGGATGTGTCGAGCTGTTTCCTGGTTGTGGAGTGTTTAGCCCTGCCAGGGGTTCCCCTGCTTTCACAGCCCAGGCTGGCCCCCAGGCTGGCCCCCAGGCTAGCCTCCAGGCTGGCCTCTGCAGTGAAGGGACATACGGCCTCCAGCCTCCAATTGTACATCCATCACTGTCCATATCACATGATCCTATTAAACATCCTCAAACATCCAGTATACATTTTCAGAATATAGTGTTCTCTTACAATGACTTGCAAACATTCACCTTTAAAGATATTAGCTGGGAGGGTTCTGTAAAGGAGATTTGGTGACACTAGCAATCCCTATAGGGAGTAAGAAGAAGGCTTATGTGGAGCGTGTGTATTGTTGTTCATTGTGTGTAGTGTTGTGTTGGTGTGAGCTGGTGCTGCTGACACCCCGCCCCCACCTCCTGTCTGCCCAAGCCTCGAGGAGTTGGATGAAGCGTTTGCTTGATGTATTTTCTCACCTCGTAGTGTGACTTCCTGTTGCAGTCGTAGTCTGCACTGTGTGGCTAAGGGTCGAGATGTGGTCTGATTGGTTGGTCGGGATCTGTGGACAATTGTTTTCAAGCCTTTTCTTCTCCTTTAGCTACGAGTACTCCTTGCTCTTCTTTCTCTCTCTGATTATATTACAGTCATATTACAATCTTATTATGATTACAATAATCATGGTACAGTAGGTGTACTTTTTTGTAACAAATGTTCCTTGTAATTGATTTAATTCATTTGCATAGTAATTCAGTAAAATTTTTGTTGAACTTTGACAATTCAAATTCAACCCATAACTGCAGTAACTGCAATTCCAACCTTTTAGTCCGTTAGATAAAGGGGCAGTGTTTTAGTTGTTTGGCCAACATTAAAACCCCTACAGTGGTGTCCCATGCCCTCTCCTCTCAGTCCTATGTCTGGTGGTACATATAGCCTTCTCTCCTCTCCTCCTCGTAACCATAGTAACTCCCGTCAACGCCTCCGGCCCCATCTCTGGAGGCGTCGTTAGGGCAACTGATCCCCAGCGACCTCTGCAGCCGCTCCTCCTGCAGACGCAGCTCCATGGAGTCCACCAGGTCGTAGATGCTGTCCAGGGACCACATGGGCGAGGGGAACCAGGTCTTCACCTCCCCATCCTTCCCCACCACCAGCATGGAGAAGTACGCTGCTCTGATCTTCAGCTGCCCTCTCAGCCCCTCCACCACCTCCCCAGACAAGGGCTCCACCTCGGTCTGGCTGCGGCCTGCAGGAAGATAGCTTGGTAACACTGGCTCACTGGCCACACTCACACTGTCGGGGCTGTGGATCATTGTGTGTCCATGTGTCCATGGGTCCGGGTTCAGACTCACCATTAAGAGGGAAAGAGCTCCACAGACCCAGAAGCTGAGGCTCCAACTCCCACCAGCTTCAACAGAGCAAAATGGCGGATACCTGCAGGTGAATCAGAACAGATTTGATTCAATACAAGCACTTCTGAACTAAAGGGAAGAGGAGACACACCGACCCCGTTTAGAGATATAAGTAAAGACACTAACCATGGTTAGGGATATGAATAGAGATACTAACCCATGGGACACTCCTGTCCGTTGAAAGCCCGGAGCTGCTGCTGGAAGGAGTAGTCCTCCTTTGAGGGAGTGGAGACGATAAGCAGCCTACGCTTCGACATGAACCTGCCGACGAGAAAGAAAAAAATCAGAAAAAAATCTGATGTGGAAACTGGAAACGCATCTCAACTCAAGAGAAACACTTGCTCACCTGAGATGGGAGCTGCTTACCTGAGCAGTGAGTTGTGAGCTCCAGATTGCTCCTGGGTCTTAGAGCACGCCACCGGGGCTTTCCTCTCCTTCTCCTTCTCTACCCGGCGTGAGGGGAAGCCGTCGATGTACTCCAGTAAGGCAGGGGGCGCTGGAGGCACAGACAGCACCCTCTAGAAGAGGACAGAAGGGTCACAGGTCTGGCTCTGGCTCTTTGATTGAGGGCTGGATAAGGGCAGGGTGGTCTGGTTTTTACCGTGGGCTTGAGGTCGTAGTCAGTGATGGTCATGGAGAAGTCCTGAGAGGAGAGGCTGAACTCTGACCTGAGCTGGGAGATCAGGTCTGGGTCTGAGAACTGCGCTGGCAGGGAGCTGAATGCAGGCTCAGAGTCTGACACACACACACACAGACCATACACAACACCTTTGTTTATCTTGAAGCAAACTTGACATAATAATAGTGGGGATAGACAGACTGTTTTATAGTTCAACCCACCCAGTTGATAGTGCTGCAGGGTAAGTGTGGCCTGGTGGCCGGAGTCCAGGATGGTTGCCATAGTGACCTTCCGGAGAGCTAGGTCGCAGTAGTGCAGGTCGTTGTTCTCCCTCTGCTGGACATACTGGGGACTACTGCTGCTGGGGCTGGTCACGACCTGGGAAACAGACAGACATACAGACAGACAGGCAGACAGACAGGCAGACATATGGACAAGGAGAAAGGCAGAGAGACAGGGTAGCAAGCATACAGGTGTGTATAGACAGGCAGATGAACAGGCACACTAACTCAACAAAACGTTGAGATCAAATCCCCACTTACCATAAGTCTTCTGTTGCCTTTCAGAGCCTCTACAAAGTCCTTCATGGCCTTCTTGTCCTTCTCACTCGTCTCCCTGTTGGACTTCTTCCCTCTTCCTTTCCCTTTCTTCCCCTTCCCCTCTTTCTTGCCTTTCCCTTTCTTCTTGGAGGAGGTCTTTTCCTGCGGCTCTCCCTCTGCCTTTCCGTTCTCCTCTGGTTTACCCTGACTGGATGACCCGGATGTCTCCCTTCCTCGCCCCGGGCCGAAGACTCCCCTCCAGACACATAGCTGTTGCTTTTTACCCCTTCCTTCCCCCGCCGCAGACACACCTCGGTCCTTCTCCGTGACCTTCGTCTGGCTCCTCGGCTCCTCCCCCTCAGAGTTGGTGCTGGTCCCCGACCCCTGACCTCCCCTGGGCCTCGCAGGTGTTTTCTTGATGATGAAGCGAGAGCGTCCACTGAGGATGTCCTGGATCTTGCTCTTCAGCGCCTCCTTCTTATCCAGGGGGGTCCTGGTCTGCGGGAGAAGCGCTGTGGTCACGTTCCCCTGCCTCAGGGGGCTGAACACTTTCCTCTTCTGATGGGACACCTTCTTCTTCACCAGCCTCTTCTTGGTGACCTTACACTTCTGAGGCGAGCTCTTCCGGGTCATTCTCTCGAGCTTCCTCACGGGCAGCCGGTCGATGATCTCCAGGATGGCCTCCACACGGACAGGGTAGGGGAAGCGTTCACTGACGCGCAGGTTCTTCTTCAGGATGAGCATGGAGAAGGCCTGGTCCTGGGTCATGGAGCGGAACAGATTAGCTGTGTTAGCGTTTCGCATGTTTGCTCTGTCATGTTTCGCATCGACCAATCAAAACTACCCTGAGACTCATCCATACAGTAAACCCAAGGATTCAAGCTAGCAACCCTAAACCGTACATGTGTGGTGAGCTCCAGGTAGTGCAGGATCTTGGAGACAGTGTCGGGGTCCATGCTCTCTGTTGTGGCACCACCCTGGAAGAAGGTGACTGTTATCAATAAAATCCACATAATCAATCTCTTACCATGACGAGTAACGAGTGTTTTCATAGCATTTTAAGATGGTTTCCTACACAACCCAAAAACCCTTTGATACCTACCTGGTTACGGTCCTATGTGTAGGCTGGTGGACCTATACCGTACTTGCAGACCAGTCGTACCTTACTGGTCCTACCTGTAGTCTGGCCTGATCTGCAGGCTGGTCCTATGTCTGGTCCCACCTGTAGTCTGGTCTGATCTGTAGGCTAGTCCTATGTCTGGTCCCACCTATAGTCTGATGTGAGCTGTAGACTAGTCCTATGTTTGGTCCCACCTGTAGTCTGGCCTGATCTGCAGGCTAGTCCTATGTCTGGTCCCACCTGTAGTCTGGTATGATCTGCAGGCTAGTCCTATGTCTGGTCCCACCTGCAGTCTGGCCTGATCTGTAGGCTAGTCCTATGTCTGGTCCCACTTGCAGTCTGGCCTGATCTGTAGCTAGTCCTATGTCTGGTCCCACCTGTAGTCTGGTCTGATCTGTAGGCTAGTCCTATGTCTGGTCCCACCTGTAGTCTGGTCTGATCTGTAGGCTAGTCCTATGTCTGGTCCCACCTGTAGGGTGGTCCTGAGGAGGGTCCCCTCCATCATGGCGTTCTGTATGATGGTGAGGATGAAGGTGTCCCTCTCCGCCAGGCGACAGTGGAGCCCGTCCTGCTCAGCATCCTGGAGCTGCTTCTCCAGCAGGCGCAGGTAGTGGTCACTGTGAGAGGGAGCCGTCACCACCCACAGGCGCTGCTTGCCTGTGGGGGAGGAGGTAGAGGAGGAGCGGCGGAGCGGGAGGAGCAGAGGAGGAGCAGAGCGGAGCGGAGCGGAGGAGAAAAGGAAAAGGAGGAGGAGGCAGATAAGGATGACATAAAGGAGGTCGTCAAGGGGAAGAGAGAAGGTGGGGATGGTGTCTTGATTTCCTGACAAAAAGACGTAGTCTGTAGTCCTCACCTGCAAAGTCTGCCAGGAAATCGAGTTCAGAACCCAGGCTTTCTGCAGGGTCCTCCAGTCCCCCGTCCCCCCCCGTCTGCGTGGCCGTAGTTAACCCCTCCAGGGTGCTCAGTCTGGGCCTGTCCTCGACTCCTGCCTGGACGTGCTGCAGACAGCCTCGGGGTGGAGCTCCATGCACACACCAGCACCAGCATGAGCCAAGGTGGACGAGGCATCCTCAGGTAGGCGGAAAATCGGATCCGTCTGAGTGTCGGTCTCTAGTGGGTTCCTACAAGCTAGGACCCTAACCCCAGAAGCTTAAACAACACAAGACTTAGAACCCTGGACAGCAGAGTTTACGATGCTAACTAGCTGTCCGTAGATACTGCTAACCAGCAATGAAGACTGGTGTTGGGGATGGTTTTAGCTCCACACTCCTCCTGGTTCACATTACTGAGTTCTTCGCTTAACAGGAAACTCATGGAATGTTTTTGACTTCAAAGCGTACTCTGAGAGGAGGTTGGGCCAGAGAGCCTCCCTCCTCACTGGCTGGGGGCTGGAGGGGAGGGGACAAGGTACGAGGAGAGGAGAGAAGATAGAAGAGAGGGACAGCAGGAGAAAAGGGTGGAGAGGGTGGCGAGAGAATGAAACAAGAGCGAGAGAGGCAGAGAGAGGAGGGAGAGGTGGATTGAAAAGTAGAGATGTAAGTGATACTAAGATGTTTCCATCATGGAGTCCATATGCATTGTTCTTCCCCCATCTGGATGGATTCTAACAACAGGACATGTAAGCAAACAGAGACTAGAGGCCGAGTTTAATAGTTGACATATGCGGTTTGTTGCTGCCAACACTTGGTTTTCTTCTTGCAGGCCCAACCATGTGGAACGCACACACACACACGCTCTGCATATTTTATTGATCCACCGCATCATTGGAGGGATGGATGGAGAGAGGGAGGCGGGACAGAGAGTGGGAGGAGGGGAAGAGGAAGGGATGGATCTCCAGGTAGACTGCATCTGACCGTAGCAACAACAAAAAAAGTCACAGTCATTTGTAAAGAGGAGTGACTCTAATCACACCTGTGTACCTCAGCGCGTGGAGTCCGACAGTGGAGACACTGCTGGGAGACGGTGAGCCAGGACAATCAGAGACAGCATCTCTTACACGTGAGCAGCTGAAATGACTAACAGCCATATCGACCACACATTCCTCACCGCAAGCCAGATAAGCAGAAACAGATGAGGAAACGTCTTGGTCCGACTCTTTGTATAGATAAATACAAATCAAAGAAGTGTAGAGTAGAAGAGATGGGGAGTCTACGGCACACGAGGCCTCTCACGCCTGTCCAGAACCGAGCTGTGGTACTCAACTGAATGGTTGTCAACTCTGACATGACCTACAGGAACTAATGACAGCACTAGCTTAACTTATCTTATCTCCACACTCTTATCTAGTAACTTACTACTTACTTTGGCTACTACTAGTCTACATACTGTTTTTTAATATTTTGTTTCTACTGTCATCTGACTATGAGTCAGATAGCTGAGCGGTTAGGGAATCGGGCTATTAATCAGAAGGTTGCCGGTCCGATTCCACCTTCTTGCACTAGGGGGAATGTCCTTGTACTTACTGTAAGCCGCTCTGGTTACGAGCGTCTGCTAAATGACTAGATGTAAATGTAATGTACTGTAACAGGCTTCTAGTCAACCTCACGTTCACTGGCAGCGACACCGATACCATCTAAACACTGTGATAAGGGTGAAAGAACACGCGGAGAACCTGAGAACATTTGAGGTTCACTCAAACCTTGAAATTATTTCTCAAACGCTGCTGTTTCAACGATAGGGACATAGGAGGACAGCGCTCTCTGCTGGACAGTATTTGTATGCGACGCCAAGCGAACGCTGCTGTAACCTACTTAAAGTATTTTATATCCACCTGTAACGTCTTTCTCTCTGCTGTCAGCTTATATTATAAACTAGATATTGCCTGCAGATAAATGTAGACACTATCTAAATCCTATTCTATCGTATATCCCAAGGCGGACTCATGTATTATTATATTATAATAATATATTATAATCGCTCCTATTGTCTTTAGGCTATTCTACGTGTTTTTAATGATTCTGTAACTGTGTTCACGTTTTTTATATTCCGGTTGAATTAATCTCTGAATGAATTAAAAACATGGAATCCATGGAATAACCTACGATTGTGTGCAAATTCGAAATGATTGGATTTTGATTATTCATGTTCCTTGCTGTAAACAGTGTGGTTCTGAATCTTGTCAGTCAAAACACGCACCCGGGTACAGTAAAGGGCAGCTGCATAATATGATCCAATAAAGTGAGTTGAAGAGTGAAGTGTACAGTATATCTTCCGGGTGCACAGAAAGTTTGACTGTGCCGCACTAAAGCAAGCTCTCTCTGCAAAGGTCAGTCGTTTAAGTTGACACAACTTGTCACTATTGAACAATTAACAAAGCTATTACATAAGCGAATACCATGTGTGCGTGCATATATTGGAAGTGTGTTGGTGCACTAACATATAGTGGGTTGTTATTGTAGCGAATCCTTGCTAGCCAGCTAGCTCTGCAGCAAGACGCTTTTGGAAAGGAAAGTGATGGTCGGTTACTAGATGCACCCGCCCTCCAGATCCACAGACAGATGGCTGGCAGTCCGGTTAGAATGTGGACATGCATGTTCATTTGAGTCCCTCTATCAATTTAAAACGAAGCATACATTTTCTGTTCGAATTATTATCAAATAGGCTATTTGTTCCGGAATGTTTCAAAATGGGCAGATAGCTTATCGAGACAGTTTCAAATGCATCATCACGCGTAGGTCAATATAGCGAGCAGAAGCACTGTATAGATTAGATTTTCCAGTGCGCCATTGCCTTCACATAACTTTTCACGTATAAACAAACGTGCATTAAATTATAACAAACGATGGGATATGGCTTGACTTTCTGCAAGGTTAAAATGAACGAATGTTTACAAACAACTGCCAACTAATCACATTGGATACTGCTGACGTGGTGGTCTTGTTTTAAAGTCGGACATATGCTTTTGTCTTCGGAGTGGGCTGCAAAACCCCCTCCCCTGCACGTCTTGTTGCTGCTCTAGCTAGCCATTTCATATTTATAATTTCAGCGACATTCAGTTGATAACGTGCTGCATAATATGAAACATAAACCTAGTATAGCAGTAACAACGGCAATTAGTTTGGCGTCACTAGCGGTTCCCATGGTGAGAAACAAACAGGTGACCGATACCGCCTGAGGACACTGCCCGATTTGATTGAAATACATGTGTAATGATGTCTATTAAGGAAATGAGAACAGGGACACAGTAGAATTGAGCTGGCCTTGTTTGCAGGGTGGTTCTGCATGGGCAGCAGAGATAAGTATTGATGTAATCGATACAGGATTCAGCCCCCCAGCCAGGAGCTGACACACTCCATCTAGTCTGCCAATGTTGAGACGGTCAGTTCTCTCGGCCCCAAACCAAAATATCATGCAGGGACCAGTGTCGAAGAGGGGGAGCGAGAGCAAAAGGGGAAAGAGAGAGAGGGATTGCCTTGAGGGCTTTTCCAGGCCTGTCCTTGACTTTCTTAACTATCTCTGCAGCTGCTTTAGTATTAGTTAGATGGTTATCATGTCAGTGTGTGAGTGTGTATGACTGTCCAGAAGACTATAGTCTAGACTAGAGTACAGTATGTCACTTTGCCTCAAGTCATAAATATTGTGTTGTATTGGCAAGTGTGTGACTGTGCTTCTACAGTAGTGTGTAGGCTAGATGTAGACAACCTATGAGGAAGGAGGTGGAGTAGTGTGTCATCAGTCCCAGGCAGAGGGGCTTTATGGAGCAAAGTTAAGTTGAACTTCTGCAATATTGTCTTGGAGCAGTAATGTGACCTCTTGCATAATGATACAGTTATGTGTTCAACACAAGGACATTGAGACACATTCCTGTAGGCTACTGTGGCATGAGCTGAAGAATGATGTGTGTTTGATGGGAGCTAAGCTAGTGACATGTGGGGGTTAGACAATGCCAAAAGTATGGGTCAAAGAAAAATGTTAACACCCATCTCCTCGCGCTCGCTCGCTCTCTCACTCTCCTCCTACCCTCTGTCCCACTCAAATCTCTCTCTCTCTCTCTCTCTCTCTCTCTCTCTCTCTCCCCCTCTCCCTCTCCTCTCTCTCCGCCCTCTCTCTCCCTCTCTCCCTCTCTCTCGTGCCCCTCCCCTCTCCAGGTAGGAGGAGGTTTGTCAGGCTGTCTAGCTCCCCCGGTGTGTGCGTGTGTCAGCCATGGCGGGCCTCCTGCGTGTGGTGGCTTCCAGCTGCTCGGGCCCCCTGCTCAGTGGCGTGGCCTGTTTGAAACTCTCTGCTGCCTCCTCCGTCAAGACGCCGTGCCTGCGCTTCTTCAGGACCCAGTCTGCTCTGTGGCGCTGTGCCACCCCAGGTAACTACCTTCACCTACCATGCTGCTGTGGGTAGCCGAAATACACTCTTGCTAGCAGTTAGCACCCAGGCCAGACCATGATATCTGTTCCTGCTAATAGTAAAACTGTCTGATCAACCTGACTGCTCCTGGTCTAGTTCCTGTTGAAACCGGCCAGGTGTGCTTCCAGTCCCAAGGTCGCACAGCATGTACGAGAGTCCATGTGTTGTCTACCCTGCGTGTGTGTGTGTACGTGTGTGTACGTGTCGATGTCTGTTGTCTGAATGACGGTGAACACTCAGTTTCCTGTGATTATCCGGCTTCAGTGACAGCTGGGAGATTCTATTCTTGCCAACCAATCAGTGGCCAGTCAGGTCTGAGTGAGTGAGTGAGTGAGTGTGTAGTGAGTGTGTGTGTTCTTGCCTGTTTATGTATAGACACAGTAGGCCTGCAGCTGTGGAATTTTCCATAGGAGCAGCATATGTCCTCTGTCATGTGTGGCTTGGCCTGTCCACTCAGTCTGGTTTGTCACTTATCATGGTTTAGCATCAGTCTGTTCAGTCAGCTAGAGACGGACCATTTCTCCTCCGCTCAGGTGATCAGTCATAGATGTGCTCTGATCTGATCCTGGTCTAACCCCACACCCCCAGACCTCCCCTACAGATGTGCTCTGATCTCATCCTGGTCTAACCCCACAGCCCCAGGCGTCCCCTACAAGCAGCTGACTGTGGGCGTCCCCAAAGAGATCTTCCTGAACGAGCGGCGAGTGGCGCTGTCCCCGGCCGGTGTGCAGGCTCTCATCAAGCAGGGCTTCAACGTGGTGGTGCAGTCTGGCGCCGGAGAGCCCTCCAAGTTCCCCGACGAGCAGTACACACAGGCTGGGGCCTCCATCGCTGGCGTGGAAGAGGTCCTGGGCTCAGACGTACTGCTCAAGGTAAGAAGGAGGGTTAGATGGGGAGAGGGAGGGAGAGAGAGTAAGGGGCAAAGGACAGTACAGGTGGCTGAGGTGGGGGAGAACACCTGGGAGGTCTATCTGGGGCTTTAGGACAATCCTGTCACTCACAGATATAATGCAGTAATAAGGTGGAGATTGTTTTGTGGGTCTGGAGTGTGTATCTGTGTTTCTATATTGATATGTGTGTGTCTGCTTGTATCTGTGTGTGTCTGCCCCTCACTTCCACACACACACACACACTCCCTCAGGTGCGCGCCCCCATATTTAACCCGGAGCTGGGGGCCCATGAGGTGGACCTGATGAAGGATGCAGCTACGCTGGTGAGCTTCATCTACCCCGCCCAGAACCCCGACCTGCTGGACCTACTGGCCCAGAAGAACACAACCGTGGTCGCCATGGACCAGGTCCCCCGGGTGACCATCGCCCAGGGATACGACGCCCTCAGCTCCATGGCCAACATAGCAGGGTAGGAGAAACACACGAGACATGATGACGAGTATACCCATCTCTCCTGGCTCAGTTACTCTGATGTCTGGGTGTCTCACTGGCGCAGTGTCGGGGTACCTAGCAACACAAACACAGTGTTTACAGTCTGGGAGTACAGCTCTGTCAGCTGACCGTACCCCTCCTCTCCACCACAGGTACAAGTCTGTGGTTCTGGCAGCCAACAGTTTTGGACGCTTCTTCACAGGTCAGATCACAGCAGCAGGGAAGGTTCCTCCAGCCAAGGTGTGCTGCTGGCTTCCTACTACTACTATTACTACCTGTGCTTCATTTATACTACACTACATCCATACACTGGCCTGCTGTACTGTCCTGTTTGCTCCATCTCCCCCCCCTCTCCCCCCCAGGTGCTGATCATCGGAGGAGGGGTGGCAGGGCTGGCAGCAGCGGGCACAGCCAGGGCCATGGGGGCCATCGTCAGGGGCTTCGACACCAGGTGGGCGGGCACACGCACGCTTTTCTAGTTTGTTTGTACACGTACACTTCTGGACGTCTTGGTCTTGCTCCTTTTAACAGTTTCATAGCAGTTTCATCTGAATCCTATATGGCTCTATATCGTTATTATTTACATCTATAAATGTTTATCCTATCTGAACTAATCCTTTTAGTTATACTTCTACACTAATCACATTTTTATCCTATCCAACAAGAAATTTAGTATTAAACAAAACCAAACGTATATGTACACCCCTGCTTCCTCCCTCTCTCCAGACCAGAGTGGAGATCAACTTAATTAGACTCGTATTAGTGAACTTGACCCGAGTCAGGGTGAAAGGATTGGCTAACTACACACTTGACTGACTCTTAACAAGATTAGGAGTGGTCAGTTCTCCAACTGTCCACTAGGTCGCAGCAGCACATACGGCAATACAGAGTGAGATGAGAGCAATGAGAAGAAACAGGCATTTCAGGACTGGAGGTCTTAGCAGGCCAAGCAATACGGTCCCATGTTTTATAACTGGTAGAGGTGGATGTGTGTGTGTGTAAATGTACATCTCTGCATCACTCTCCCATGGCGTTTGATGTGTTTTCGATGTGCGTGTGTCCCTCCTCCTCCCCTCTTTATCCCGCCCCCCTAGAGCGGCGGCCCTAGAGCAGTTCAAGTCCTTGGGGGCGGAGCCTCTGGCGGTGGACTGTAAGGAGTCTGGGGAGGGCCAGGGGGGCTACGCCAAGGAGATGTCCAAGGAGTTCATCGAGGCTGAGATGAAGCTGTTCGCCAAGCAGTGCACGGAGGTGGACATTCTCATCAGCACGGCGCTCATCCCTGGTGAGGACACACACACACACACTCCACACACACACACTTCCATTCTTTAACCCAGTTGGGGTCGATAACATGATCCTCTCTACCTCCACTAAGACCTGGGATCAATCATGTCTGGTAGGTCTGCAAAGGGGACATTCACTAAGGGTTTAACATGTGTGTGTGTGTGTGTGTGTGTGTGTGTGTGTGTGTGTGTGTGTGCAGGTCGCCGGGCGCCCATCCTGATAACCAAGGACATGGTTGAGACCATGAAGGACGGCTCTGTAGTGGTGGACCTGGCAGCCGAGGCTGGGGGCAACATAGAGACCACCGTACCTGGGGAGCTGTCTGTACACCAGGTAACTAGGGCTGTTTGGTAGTCTGTACACCAGGTAACTAGGGGTGTTTGGTAGTCTGGACACCAGGTAACTAGGGGTGTTTGGTAGTCTGGACACCAGGTAACTAGGGGTGTTTGGTAGTCTGGACACCAGGTAACCAGGGAGTGTTTGGTAGTCTGGACACCAGGTAACCAGGGGTGTTTGGTAGTCTGTACACCAGGTAACCAGGGCTGTTTGGTAGTCTGGACACCAGATAACCAGGGCTGTTTGGTAGTAGGTAACTAGGCTGCCGTGCAAAGGCGGAAGACCTTGACTTCAATTTAGTCGAAAATTTGTTTTTGACATATTTGGAACATTTATTAAAGCCTGCTTTATCATGTGGCCAAATATCTTGAATTAATGTTGTTGTTTTTCTGAGAAAATAAGAGGGGTTGTCTTCACCGTAACTTCCAAAAGCCTGCTTTGGCTTTAGAGAAGCCAAGGCAGAATGCCGTAACATCAGTTACGGTTCTTTGCCTTTGTTTTGCGGCACTCAAAAACGCTCAAATTGAGTTACGGTTTCACTTTAACTAATAGGTAACCTAGAAACAACAAAAAATCGAGCATTAGCCTAGCCTACTCGCTGGCGTTCAACACAAAACATCCCAAACGGAGTCGTTCGTGAGTATCCTACCCTGGCAGTTCAATCCAAAACACAAGTCTTGTGACAGTCAACCACCTGTATGTTACACAGGCTTATAATATACAGAGTTTATATCGTGAAAAGCAACTAAGGGAGCGAAGAAACGGAAGTTACTATATTGTGCCTTGGCATGACCACTGACTATAGTATACTACCGTAACTTTATAATAGGGGTCAAAGGTGCAGTTTAAAATCAATATTTGTTAATGTGATAAATGTAATCACTAAAACATCAAACTGCTCGATTTCCAGTGTCCTACCTAAAATATATTTGGCAGGACAACAACAAAAACGTTAAAGTCGTTTTTCTCAGTTCTACACTCCGATGAGTTAGGGTATTTTGCCTTTGTAGGGCAGTATGGGTGTTTGGTCGTCTGGACACCAGGTGACCAGGTAAACCAGGTTGTAGCTGCCTGGACACCAGATGAACAGTGTAACCTGGGGTGGGTGGTGTGTGTGTGTGTTCCAGGGTGTGACCCACATCGGCTACACCGACCTCCCCAGCCGCCTGCCCACCCAGTCCAGCACCCTGTACTCCAACAACGTGATCAAGCTGATCCGAGCCATCTCCCCAGACCCAGACAACTTCTACTTAGACGT
>CAEFZP010002169.1:282500-323677 GCA_903064625.1 Mallotus villosus
CCCACAGACCCCCCCGAGTACCACTACCTGTACATGCTTCCCACGGGCGTGTTCGTCGGAGGCTACGCCGCGGCCCTCCAGGCCGGGTACAACATCGAGCAGGTCCGCTTTACCCACGTGTGTATGTGTGTGTGTTCTTCTCTGTGCAGTGTGTAGATGATATACCGTGAGTGTGTGTGTGTGTTTTGTCCTCTCAGATGATGTACCTGGGCTCTGGTCTGTGCTGTGTGGGGGCGCTGGCGGGGCTGTCCAACCAGTCCACCGCCCGTCTGGGCAACGCCCTGGGCATGATGGGCGTGGCGGGGGGCATCGCCGCCGCCCTGGGCGCGCTCAAACCCAGCCCCGAGCTGCTGGGCCAGATGACCATGGCCATGGCCGTGGGGGGCACCGCCGGTGCGTATAGGGGTGGTGTGTGTGTGTGTGTGTTTGTGCGTGTGTGGGGGGGGGGCGGGTCTGGATCGTGCGTGCTTCGTAAAGAAAGCGGGATGTCTTGAGCTTGTTAAATGTCAGATGTGTGTGTGTGAGCGTGGTGTATAGATCAAACCAATTTGTAACCGGTCTCGACTGTGGTGGAGTCTAATGGACACCATCATGTCTGCATCGCACACACACTCACACGCAGCGGGTCTATCCAGTCAGGTTCATCTACATACTAATTATTCCAGGAAGAGCCAGACTAAACTGGCCTTCATGCTCTAGCCGGCTTCCAGATGCTCACAGTTACACACACGCACACACACACACGCACACACACACACACACACACACACACACACACACACACCACACACACACACACACACACACACACAGGAGGTCCAGTAACAAACATGGTATTTCCCTAAACATCTTCATCATTAACACCTGCCATCAGAATGGCCCGGTTCCCAGCAGGCGCGTGTGTGTGTGTGTGTGTGCTGCAGGGTACTCACCCCCCTCTCTTCGCCCCCCAGGTCTGGGCATCGCCAAGCGGATCCAGATCACGGAGCTGCCCCAGCTGGTGGCAGCGTTCCACAGCCTGGTAGGCCTGGCCGCCGTGCTGACCTGCGTGGCAGAGTACATGGTGGAGTACCCACACTTTGCCACGGACCCCAGCGCCAACCTCACCAAGATCATCGCCTACCTGGGCACCTTCATCGGGGGGGTCACCTTCAGCGGCTCCCTGGTGGCCTACGGCAAACTGCAGGGTGAGCATGGGGGGGGGTGTGTGTGTGGAGGAGGAGGAGGAGGAGGGGACGGGGAGGAGAGGGGCATCTGGAAGGTCCTCTCCCTCATCCTCCCCCCTCCTTCCCTCCAGTCATTTTCCACTTGCTCCTGAAAGCTGGAACTCATTATTCCTGGAGTATACACACACACACACACGCACACACACACACACACACAGAGTGCACAGACATGCCCTGATCACCACAACCACCGTTGCCACCATCTCCACCCTGAATCAATCCGTCCTCCTCCTCTTCCTCCTCTCACTCTCCCATTTAAAGGGTCTTGTTTTCCAGTTGGTGCTTTTGGAAGGTTGACAGAATAGTTTTGACATGCCCCATACCTCCCCCCTCCCCTTCTCTACATTCACTCTCTACATGCTGATCTGATATGCAACGTTTTTTCAGCTTCAATTTACTGTGACGAAGAGTTAGCTATGCAAAATCAAAACACAAACACACAGTCACTGCAGTTGGACTGTGGCACACCCTAAACAGAGACACACACACACAGTCAGTCTATAATCACACCCTAATATTTTACAAAATGTTGGATTGGGGTTGAAATTGTTGTTTTGGATTGGTTTGTCTTATACAGTATGTGCTAACCCTGACCGTGCCCCAGGGACGCTGAGCTCCTCCCCCCTGATGTTGCCTGGGCGACACATGCTGAACGCCAGTCTGATGGCAGGCAGCGTGGGGGGCCTGGTGCCGTACATGCTGGACCCCAGCTACACCACGGGCATCACCTGTCTGGGCTCTGTGTCGGCGCTCTCCGCAATCATGGTACTAGGGAGTGTGTGTGTGTTCTCTCTCTCTCTCTCTCTGTCTCTCTCTCTCTCTCTCTCTCTCTGTCTCTCTATCTCTCTCCCCCTCCTGATGTGAGGTAACTGCTTCTGCTTAGCGGCGGCCCTCAGGAGAGATGTGTATTAGAGCGTGACCCCGCAGTGATATCATCTCGCGCACACACACAGCCCTCGAGTTGCTTGTTTTGACAAACACCCTCTTTTGCGTGTGTGCATGCCCCCCCCCCACCCCCCCCCCAACCTCCCTCTACTATCATGTTTCCCCTCGTATCTGATTGGTCCGAATGCTGTGGCGCTGTATACTGATTGTCCCTGTCCGTCCAGGGTGTGACCCTGACGGCAGCCATCGGCGGGGCGGACATGCCCGTGGTGATCACGGTCCTCAACAGCTACTCCGGCTGGGCGCTGTGTGCCGAGGGCTTCCTGCTCAACAACAACCTGCTGACCATCGTAGGAGCTCTCATTGGCTCCTCTGGAGCCATCCTGTCATACATCATGTGTGTGGTAAGGACACACACACACAACCCCCCACACACACAGTGTAGAAGAGCCTAACTCCTAGCTTTGTTAGTGAGTCCGGGACCTGTTTGTGGTCCTGTCAGATGGGTGCAGTACTGCTACGAGCCACTAGGAGGACCTCTAACTGTACTGATGCATCCATGAGGGCAGACCGCGAGTCCCTCCTTATAACCTGGTCTCTCTCTTCATCTCTCTGTCCCTGTCCCTACCTCTCTCGCCCCCCCCTCCCGTCCAGGCTATGAACCGCTCCCTGGCCAACGTGATCCTGGGGGGGTACGGCACCTCCTCCACCGGCACGGGCAAGCCCATGGAGATCGTGGGCACACACACCGAGGTGAACATCGAGCAGACTGCGGAGATGATCAAGGATGCCCACAGCATCATCATTACCCCTGGTGAGCACACACACACACACACACACACGAGCATGCTAATATGGAGTAAGTGGGTTTGAGACTCTGAGGTCTCCGTGATGTGAAAAACAATGTCTCGGCTGCCCACATTTTGTAGAATTACAGCAGAGCTGCTCTGTGTGTTTGTCTAACCTCTGCTATAACCTGTACTGGCCTTGTTAAATCACCAGCTAACGAGCTCGGGGGGTGTATGGGGCATGGGGGGGGCGGGGGGGGGGAGGGGGGGCATCTATCCTTGGTGGTCTCCCTGTCGAGTAAGAGCTTTGTTAGAAACCTGACACTACAAAGTGAAACAAAACAGGGCTCTATCTCCAGTAGAGACCTCCCTCCCCACCACCATCACCACACTGCCTACACATGGGGTGTGTGGAGCAGGGTGCACTCACACACGCACAGGGCTGAGGCCGGGGCTGGGGCCGGGGCCGGGGCCAGGTTCATCTTCTCTAACCCGATCCTGGTCCCTCCTGTCCCCCTCACACACCAGGGGAGGATCTGAGGCCTGGTGCTGCCTCACGGTGCTGCCTCACGGTGCTGCCTCACTGTGCTGCCTCATGGTGCTGCCTCACGGTGCTCCCTCATGGCTGTTCACGTTGGGGTGTTTATTTACAGTGTTGTGAAATAACATGGCCAATTATTCCATCTCCGGACTTCAAATGAGTGGAAAGAGCTTCCACTTGTATGTGTGTGTGTGCAGGGTTATCAAAGCCATATTTAGGTGGTAATGATCTTAGCCATGCAGACTCTACCCTTCCCTTGACTGGGGTGTTTTCTGGCCACGCCCCTCTGGCGCTGGACTGTGAGTGGTCGAGCAGGACTGGAGCACCGGCCTGTCACAGCCTATTCAAACCCAACGTTAAGAAAGTGGAATTTATTGGTGATTTCCTGAATGGTTGAAATAGTTCCTACTTTCAGCTTGGTTGAAATTTGAATGGTAAAATCATACACTCGTAAATGCATATTAAAGACATGGATGGAATACCAGGGTATTTCTCAATGTTTATTATTCATAGAATATTTATGGGACACGGTACGATTTCACACTGTTACTATAAACTCTCTCTGTCTCTTTCTTCATCCTCCCCCCAGAGACAGTAGAACTGTATTTCAGGTTTCAACTGCAGGTTAACTGTGTGTGTGTGTGTGTGTTTTCCCCCAGGGTACGGACTGTGTGCAGCCAAGGCCCAGTACCCCATCGCTGAGCTTGTGAAGACCCTACAGGAGCAGGGCAAGTCTGTCAGGTAGAGAGACCCTGAGCAACAACAGCATGACCACAACACAGATGGAGAGAGAGAGAGAGAGAGACAGGGGCAGGGAAAGAGAGAGGGCAAGGGAGGGACAGAGGGGAAAGGGGGGGAGCGGGGGCTGGAAAAAAAGAGAGAGAGTACAGAGTGAGGATGGAAGGGGGGGGGGCGTAGGAGAGGGAGAGAGGGAGAGAGGGAGGGCCGGAAGCCTGGTGTAATTCCCTCCTGTTTGATCCAGACTACAGCAGCTGCTGCTACTTACTGCATTTGTACTTGATTAGAGACTGGTCAGGGAGGTCCGTCTTGTCCTCTTCTCCTCTCTCTACCTCTGGTCTCTCTACCTGTCTTGTCTCCCTGCCCTATCTCCGTCTATTTCAGATAGGCCCGAGATACTATCAGTCTCTAGTACAGTGTAATACAAACAGTCTGTTAGATCTGGGATCACACACAAACTGCATGGCATTACATGACATGGCTAACTGAGTCTGAGTCTTTATGGCAGGAGATCAGAGAGTGTCGCAGCCACCTTTAGGCAGTGCTAGCCGAGCTCCGCTCCTCTGATCTCTGCTGTCACTCTCGTCTCACAACCCTTACAGTGATTACCCACTATGTCCCTCTCTTGTCCTCCCGCCATCCTCCTTCCCTCTCTGCCCCTCCTCCCCTCTCTCTCTCTCTCTCTCTCCCTCCCTCTCTCTCTCTCTCTCTCCATCCTTCCTCTTCCTCCATCCATTTTCCTTGTCAGGCCTTTTACGACCAGCGGTCGTAAAACTTCTCCTTCCTCTCATCTCATGAGCCTCCTGTCCTCGAACCCCCCTCTCTGTCTCCCTCTTCTACTAGTCCTGCTTGTCTCTCCTAGAGTACTACTTAGTAGATGTATCTAATGTGTTGGTCTGTCTGCTGCCTGTAGGTTCGGTATCCACCCAGTGGCAGGTCGCATGCCCGGGCAGCTCAATGTTCTATTGGCTGAGGCTGGCGTGCCCTATGACATCGTCCTGGAGATGGAGGAGATCAATGAAGACTTCGCTGGTAGGTCCCGTCACACTGGCTCCGTGGGTCTAATTGAGCATTGAGGCACTTCCTGCAACTGTGGACTGGCTCTGACTGTGTGTGTGTGTGTGTGTGTGTGTGTGTGTGTGTGGGGCGACAGAAACGGACCTGGTCCTGGTGATTGGCGCCAACGACACGGTGAACTCAGCATCCCAGGAGGACCCGAACTCCATCATCGCTGGGATGCCTGTCCTGGAGGTGTGGAAGTCCAAGCAGGTGAGCAGACACACACACACACACACACACACATACACACACACATCCAGGTAGTGTGCATACCCCCTGCCTCTAGCTGCCTCCATCCCCCAGCTTGTCAGCCTCTCCTCCCAGCCTCCTCCCAGTGCTGATGACCAGGCCAGGCTCACCTCTGGCTGCACCCCTCTCTGTCCCAAACGCAACCATCTGCCCTATGCATTATGGATGAGCTGCGTGTGTGTTTGGGAGGAAACCCCCGTCTCTCTCTCTCTCTGTAGTCACCTGGTCATCAAAGATCTTTTCTTACTTAGTTGTGATTGGTTCCCAAGGCCCTCATGTTGATTGGAGGGTTCTGATACGATGACTGCATAGTTCCAATTTCCTTTCAGCGTGTGTTTGTGGTGGGGAGGGGTCGACTAGTCTCTGGTTCTACTTATTGTAGTCCAGGGAGTTTGGAACATAAAGAACACATGCTCTTCCCCTGTGTGTGTGTGTGTGTGTGTGTGTACGTGCGTGTGTGTGTGTGTCAGGTGGTGGTGATGAAGCGTTCTCTGGGCGTTGGCTACGCCGCCGTCGACAACCCCATCTTCTACAAGCCCAACACCGCCATGTTGCTCGGCGACGCCAAGAAGACATGTGACGCCCTGCAGGCCAAGGTCCGTGAGGCCCAGTAACCGGGGCCACACACGGGAGGTGAAGAGGCGGAGGTGAAGGAGGAAGAGGCGGGAAAGGGGTTCACATAGAAATAGGCCTCCTAGATGAGACACGTCCCCATAGTCACCTGGCAGCCATGTTGGGTACTTGTGTTTTACATGGGAGTTGTAGTTCTGTGGTCCTCTTCCCTTAGAATGACATCCAGTGACAGAGAGGGATATGAGGTGAATGAAGAGTCATTTAAACTACTAGATAGACATACGGTTGTTGTCCATATGCATAAGTTGTCATTTGTTTGTCCCCATGACGACATATTTCTGTCCCTCTTTCCTGTTGTGTGGTTGTCATGGCGAGAGTAGATGTCCCCTTAACTAGCGGGCCCTTGGCAAACACTAATTTAGTTGTTCTTGTATAGTTCTTCTCTAAACCCCTTTTTTAATCGAGTGAGAAAAGGAGAAAAGCAGAATGCTGACATTTTTATATAGACAGAAATTCATGTTAAACAGTTAAAGTTTTATATTCCTGTTCAAGTTTTTATATTCTGATCCTAGTCATGCCTAAAGTGTCAGATTGGTTAGAAGTCAGCACAGTCTGGCATATTGCTGACTGATTGGATAGAAGCCAGCATAGTCCATCAACCTACGGCTGTCTAATTGGTTGGAAGGCAGCACCGTCCAAGGTCCAGCCTGACCAAGGTGATAAACCAGTCAGTATTAGCAATTGCACCACAACTGTCTGCTTTTGTCCTTTCCCGCGAGTGTTGTGATTCCCTGTGCCTTCTCCCAGCCTATGTTGTGGTGGTGATGTCTGTCTGTGTCACCTGAGGGGACCAGGATCCAGGCTTTAGCTCAGCCAGCCTGTCCTGTCCTGTCCAGGGCCTGAATGAAGACACGCCCCATATGGGATTCCGTGATATGATCGTTAGATATCCATAATCGATCACCTGATTGGCTGGTGATTAGTCCCCTCCCTAGCTTGGATGAGCTGCGGCTGTCAAATGGTTTAAAATGGTCCAACTTACCTGCATGTTCCAATCGGCATAACCTCGCCTTGACCAATTGCCTTTCATAGACCCTTTGCATGGAACCTTATCTGACCAATCACCATCCTTGGAACCTCATCCTGACCAATCACCATCCTTAGAACCCCAACCTGACCAATCGCCTCAACTTGACCAATCACAAGTTGCATTACATAGTGACCTCCATTTTAACTGTAACTCTGCTTACTCCAATTCCATAACACATCTGTTTAGTGTCTTCAGCTGCGTCTGCATAGTGAGCTAGTGAAGCTACAATTTGAAAGGTCATTACACACACACACATACACGCCTTCAGGGGCTGTGTACGTACACACAGCTTTTCACCTTTAGATAGAGAATGCCAAACTGCCTAATTTGTACGCTGTTGCCATTTATGAGATGATAAAAAAAAATTGAAGGGAAATTTGCCGTTTTTGATTAAGAATGATTTGTCCCCCTTTTTCAGCAGAGTATTTTTGTATAGAGGACCGTGATACTCTAGAGGCTTTGTGACATGTCAATGTTTTCATGTTTAGAGTGAAGAAGGAAATACTGTGAATGTTATTTTCTCTCCCAAATAAACCTGGAATTTAAACCTGCCGTCTCCTCCTTCCTGTGTTTTCAAACCCGACCGAGCGCCATGGCAACAAATGTGGAAATGACATCCCACTCCATGACTCATTGAAGAGCTCGTTGAGTAGAGAGAGCCGCAGATCTCCAGACATAGCCCGATGACCAGATAAGTGTTTGAGTAGCCCTCATCAACATGGAGCCCTCCTCACAGCCCTGGTCCCACTCATCAGTCAAGCATTCGCTTTTGTGTCCAGGCGGCGTGTAAAGAACACGACAAGGTGTTTTGTGGAGCCCCCGTCGGGTCCAGGTGGGCTTCCCGCTGCCGTCCCTCCCGGCGAGACCAGAAACTCGCCTTTTATCCTGCCGCATCTCCCAGATCAAGGGGGAAGATGGCGTGTGTTGTGATGAGGGTCACTTCAGCCTGTAACAAGTAGCACTCAGACTGCCTGATCACTCTGAGCTGTTGAGGTGCTGTGGTTTGGGCAGATGTGGTCGTGATAAAGCTGCACTTCTCCTGGGGGACCGAGGGCCTATTGTCAGGCCGGCATCTCCTCAGAGCTCCAGGCGGGGGGGGGCGGGGGGGGGGCATGGCCAGGACAATCAGCCCCCAGCCTGTCCACGCCTGCCTCCTGCAGGGACCCGCCCAGCTCAGACCGAGCTCTCAGCCTGATTGTTTTCACTGGCCTGGCATGCGATTTTTTTAAAGAGGGGGCATTTGACTGCATTACACTCGTACGATGGGATTGAGTGATAAGCTAATTGTGTGTGTTTGTTGGACGTGTGTGTTTTGGGGAGTTGTGGAGCAGATGTTTGGTGCATACTTTCTGTCCCCTACCATGAGGGTAATGTTCTAACCAGCTGTAGATTTATGTCCTCGTCATGAACACAAACACACACACACACTCTCGGTCCCCTGCCCTGTGTTGTGGCAGGAGTTCCAACCAGGGCCAGGCATTCCTTCCTCTCCCTCCAGGACTTTCTTTGGCTTGCAATCTTAACAACTGCGGGTGCATCTCAGTACTCCACGGTAGAATCCTTATCCTTGTTTTCTCCTAGCTCGCCCACCCTACTCGGAACGAGGGGGCAGCAGGCCAGAAGAGGTGGAGGAGATTCAAGGGAAAAATGCGAGAGGATTATCGAGGTCTTCGTATTTGTTTGATTCTAGTGTGAGATCTCCTCCAGATGCCAACAACCATCCCTCCTCCCTCCACTGTCCCCCCCCCGACCCTCCACCCAGCCCTCCAGGCTATCTGCTGCACACACACACACACACAGGGTCTCTGGAACAGCAGCAGGAGATAAAACTGTGAGAAGAACGCAGCGAACATGGTTCCCTCGCCACATAATGGGCCATGATTGGCTTGTGGTCTGTCTCCGTGGACACGGCGGATGTGGCTTCCTGGTGGGACACTGCCTGCTGGGGGACCGTTAGAGTCACCCGAGGCGCCCTCCCTGTGCCCCTTGCCAACAGCCAAACAGACGTGTCTGGCTGTGTCTGTAGCTGCGTGTGGAACTGTCTAGCTGCGTGTGGAATTGTCTAGCTGCGTGTGGAACTGTCTAGCTGCGCGTGGAACTGTCTAGCTGCGCGTGGAACTGTCTAGCTGCGTGTGGAACTGTCTAGCTGCGTGTGGAACTGTCTAGCTGCATGTGGAACTGTCTAGCTGCGTGTGGAACTGTCTAGCTGCGCGTGGAACTGTCTAGCTGCGTGTGGAACTGTCTAGCTGCGTGTGGAAGCTCGACTGTATGTTCACATGATCACATGTGGAGCAGTCCGTTTCCCACTAAGTGGGTTACCCTAAGAATGGAGACTGAGAGGCGAGTGTCAGTCGTTTGGTCCGGTCACACAAGGGTTAATCAGTGTTACTGGCTGAAGCTGCTGGAGTCTGTCCCTTTGAAGAGTGGCCCTCCGTCGTGTGATCTGGCGTATAACAGCAGATCCATCATAACGCAGGCTGGCCCTTATAGCTGCAGGTAGGGCTGTAATGGCTTCTTACGGGATCAGGCTAAGTGCTGGAGAGATCTAAAGCACCGGAGCACTCTCTTTCATCATCGCTTTTATTTACCTTTTCTCCCTCTCTCTCTTCCCCTCTCTTCCCCTCTCTCTCTCTCACACACACAGAGCCCCAGCTCTGAGCCCTAATGTTCCGTGCTGTGTCCTGACTCAGGCTTGTTTACAGAGTGTGTGTTAGTGTGGGATTGAGCGGTGAGGGTCCTAAAAGCCCCCATTCGTCCTCCAGTGCCTCGTTTGACTGGCCCGGATGAAGATAAATGAGCACACGCTAGCTTCCTCGTCCACTTCCACCCCCTCCCCTGCTCTCTGTCCTCCCATCCTCCCCGTCCTCCTCCTCTCCTTCCCCTCCTCTCGTTCCCCTCCTTCCTCCTATCTCTTCACTTCTACCAGTCCTTGTTCCACCTCCCTCTCCTCCTCTCTCCCTCGTCCTCCTCTCCTTCCTCCCCTTAGCTCGCCCCTCACAATTCCCTCCCTCCACCTCTCCTTCGTCCACCTCTCCTCTCTCTCTCTCTCTCTCCTTTCTTTCTGTCCTCCTCTTCTGGTTCATCTGTCTAGATGGAGTTCAGTAAAGTAAACAGGAGTGTTTTAACTGCTTTTATTGACCAGCTGCTTTCCCCCTTTTCCACAGAGATAACATGAGGTGGTGGTTGGGGGTGGAATGGTGCCTTTTTCTAGAGAGAAATACGCACACACACAAAAAAAGTTGTTTAAGACCATGGCCAACGTCAATCGTTCAGTTTTATAAAAACAAATCAAATTCTAGCAGACGTCGTCAATATGTATGATGCTTGTAATGGTGAAGGCTTATTTATGATAGGTTTGGATTATCGTTATTATTATTATAGATATAGAAAGGCCACAAGAGGACCAGGACTAAATCATTCCAATGTACTTGTTACATATGGCTATAAACTCAACTAGAACTTGAACTCCACATGCCTCTAGAATCGTTGGGATCTTCATTACATTCTTGTTAGATTATTGTGTGGCACGTCCATGTGAGTTCTTCCATGCAGCAGTTCAGGGTCAGTAGCCTGGTGAGAAGCCTGGTAGTCTGACATGTTCAGAGTGAGACAGGACGGTCAGTAGCCTGGTGAGAAGCTTGGTAGTCTGACATGTTCAGAGGGAGACAGGAGGGTCAGTAGCCTGGTGAGAGGCCTGGTAGTCTGAGGGAGACAGGAGGGTCAGTAGCCTGGTGAGAGGCCTGGTAGTCTGAGGGAGACAGGAGGGTCAGTAGCCTGGTGAGAAGCCTGGTAGTCTGACATGTTCAGAGGGAGACAGGAGGGTCAGTAGCCTGGTGAGAAGCCTGGTAGTCTGACATGTTCAGAGGGAGACCAGGAGGGTCATTAAAGGAGACCAGGATGTGATAAGAGAGGGAATCAAGTATACACTTTTGCTGCTTGGGCTGTCTGGGGTAAACTTGCTACTCGTTCTTTAAAACACACACTCCCCCCCCAGCAGTATTGTGCAGAGTCAGCCCAGACTACCCCAGAGTATATAATGGCTCATCTCCTCACATGTTTAGATGTTAAATGGAGCTGTGTGTTCTGACGTCTCTGTCTCTGCCATCACATAGCTGCTGCACCACAACAACACTCGGTCTTTGTGTGTGTGTGCGCGTGTGCGTGCGTGTGTGTGTGCATGTGGACGTGTGAGGTAGGGTAAGTGTTGCACACTTGGCACGCCTGTCCCTGCAGCATGACCAGCTATCTCTTTAGTGGCCCTGTGTCTCCCCTGGTCTCTGTGTCTGCAGAGGGACAAGCAGGACGGTCTCCCCTGGTGTCTGTGTCTGTAGAGAGACCAGCAGGGCGGTCTCTCCTGGTCTCTGTGTCTGTAGAGAGACGAGCAGGGCGGTCTCTCCTGGTCTCTGTGTCTGCACCAGCAGGACGGTCTCTCCTGGTCTCTGTGTCTGCAGAGAGACCAGCAGGGCGGTCTCTCCTGGTCTCTGTGTCTGCAGAGGGACAAGCAGGGCGGTCTCTCCTGGTCTCTGTGTCTGTAGAGAGACGAGCAGGACGGTCTCTCCTGGTCTCTGTGTCTGCACCAGCAGGACAGTCTCTCCTGGTCTCTGTGTCTGTAGAGAGACCAGCAGGGGGGTCTCTCCTGGTCACTGTGTCTGCACCAGCAGGACAGTCTCTCCTGGTCTCTGTGTCTGTAGAGAGACCAGCAGGGCGGTCTCTCCTGGTCTCTGTGTCTGTAGAGAGACCAGCAGGACAGTCTCTCCTGGTCTCTGTGTCTGCACCAGCAGGACGGTCTCTCCTGGTCTCTGTGTCTGTAGAGAGACCAGCAGGGCGGTCTCTCCTGGTCTCTGTGTCTGTAGAGGGACGAGCAGGACAGTCTCTCCTGGTCTCTGTGTCTACACCAGCAGGACGGTCTCTCCTGGTCTCTGTGTCTGTAGAGAGACCAGCAGGACGGTCTCTCCTGGTCTCTGTGTCTGCAGAGGGACAAGCAGGGCGGTTTGTCCTGGTCTCTGTGTCTGCAGAGGGACAAGCAGGGCGGTCTCTCCTGGTCTCTGTGTCTGTAGAGAGACGAGCAGGACAGTTTCTCCTGGTCTCTGTGTCTGCACCAGCAGGACGGTCTCTCCTGGTCTCTGTGTCTGTAGAGAGACCAGCAGGGCGGTCTCTCCTGGTCTCTGTGTCTGTAGAGAGAGCCAGTTCTTCCTGGACAGGCTGGGATGGTTCTGTGAAACATAGTTGGACTTCATCTTTACACACCAGGAATGTTTAGACTGTAGACAGCATCTGACTAGCAGCTTATTCACCAGTCTAATCTTGCCTGACAGTCAAAGTAATGACTGAGGATTTTTGCAATAGAGTCAGGAATAACAAATTCTCTCTACCTCTGTCTCTCTCTCTCTCTCTCCCCTTCCTTGACCTATCTTTTTCTCTCTCCCTCTATCTTTCTCCTCTCTCTTTTACCTGAGATACTGCATCAAGCACAGCTAGTGGGTACCTGTTGTGACTGCCCAAGAAATACTTTTAAATGGAATTCTCTCTCTCTTTCTGTAGCTGTCTTTGTAGTTGTCTGTGTTGGGCTGGCTGAGCGGCGAGCAGAGTACAAAACAGAGGGGAGGGAGGGAGGGCGAGGGGAGAGGTCTCAGAAGGAGAAGACAGGAGAAAAGAAGAGAGAGAGGGAGAAAGGTCAGGAGGAGGAGAGCAGCTTGAATGCTTCAGAGGGAGTCAGGTGTCAGGATCAACAGTCCTGTCATCCTCGCACACAAAACAACCACTGACACCATGACAGAGGCATGGGCTCGCCCTCCCTGCCTCTCTCTCTTTCTCTCCCTCTCGTTTTGTGTCTGAGGGCCAAAAGGCCACACCTGAGGCCCTGATATGGGCAGAAGCTAATGGAAGAATGTTAACATACCTGTCTGTCCCTCTCTCTTTCTACCTCTTTCTCTCCTTTCACCTCTCTCCACCTCCCCGGCTCACATTGTCTTTAAACACCTGAACACTTTTGTAGTTCTCTGTGATCAGATCTTCTGTTTTACATGGGGAGGCGGTGATAGGAGAGGGGGGCGGATGGGGGAGGGATAGGAGAGGAGCTGCCGAGACCAGTAACCACAATCAAAACAAACCCCACCTGTCCGCCTGTCCTGGCACAGCGTAGCGTGTGCAGTGCTGGCGTGGGCCGAGGCATGCTGGGAGCTGGAATCACGCCGCTCTTATGTTTCCCTCATCATCGCACACCTCTGGCTGCGGGCGAGGCTGGCTCGGCACAATGGAGGTCCGTGCCACGGCGAGGGGAGGGGGGGGAGGGGGGGGGGAGAGTTCTATTGACCCGACTGAGCGTGCGACGAGATGACGGTGGACAAAGAGATGTCACACCACCTCCCACTGACGGGATTAACACGCGCGCACACACACACACACGCGCACATGCGCGCGCACACATACCTGGCCTTGTTTGTTGATGTGCATTAGCCTGTTGTCAGGGGGAGAAACACCACAGGCTCTGCTGCACTTGCCTCTAACCCCTCCCCCACACCCCCAAGCCTCCACTGCCCCAACCTCTCCCGCAGCCTCCACTCGCCCAGGTTCTACATATAAAACTCCTGCAGCCTCTACCCCCCCCCACCCCCAGGTTCCACTACCCCAACCTCCGCTCCCCGAGCCTGCACTGCCCCAGCCTTGTTGAAAGTGTTAGCCTTATAAGGAAGGTGTGTTCCAGTCTCCCTTCTCGCTGACAGTCTGTTTGGTAACGCGATCTCTGCAAGCGGACCGACGAGAGAGAGACTCTCGGCGACGGTAGAGAAGCACGGAGGAGAGAGGGACGGAGGAGGACAGGACGGAGAGACCGACCGAGGGAGAGACGGAGGGGACGGAGAGGGGCACTGGGTCGTGCGTAGCTGCCGCTGCTAGCGTCACAGCCTCCGTTCGAACCTGCCGTTACGCAATTTCCTGTCCTATGAGGCAACGTGTGTTTCCCTGAAGCGCTCAGGCCAGGAGGAAAACTCTGTGAGGGGCGTTGGGAGCAGCCAGCACTCAGAGACACGTTACCAAACACATCGCACTGTTTATTTACCGCATGTTTATGTGCATGGAGTCAACTCAGGGGATGACAAACACAATGTGTGTGTGTGTGTACTGTGTGTGTGTGTGCGTGTCTAACGCGAGACGTGCTGCCGTGTTTATCCTTGTGGTCTGGGGAGTTTAGAGGCTGGAGCCCCAGCTACCGTGAGGATTCGAGGATGTGGAAGGACATGACACTGATGCATCGTGGGTAGATTTGAAGACGCCATTCATCGACTGTGACCTGTTGAGAACCAACAAGATCTGACCCTGTCGGTCTGCCTGTGTTGATGTATCGGCTCCTCTCGTGCTCCCCAGCAGACCTGTCTCTCCTCTTTGAGCTCCAGACCTGTCTCTCCTCTTTGAGCTCCAGACCTGTCTCTCCTCTTTGAGCTCCAGACCTGTCTCTCCTCTTTGAGATCCAGACCTGTCTCTCCTCTTTGAGATCCAGACCTGTCTCTCCTCTTTGAGCTCCAGACCTGTCTCTCCTCTTTGAGCTCCAGACCTGTCTCTCCTCTTTGAGCTCCAGGACTGTCTCTCCTCTTTGAGCTCCAGACCTGTCTCTCCTCTTTGAGATCCAGGACTGTCTCTCCTTTTCTGCTCCCCAGATCTGTCTCTCCTCTCCTTGTTTCTCCTCTTCCTACGTCTCCTCTACTTTGAGCTCTGGACCGGTCTCACCTCTCTTAGTTCTCCTCTGGGAACTGGACCTTCTCTAAATATTTGAGGAGGACTGTTGACATGAAGATAGCACTGACTAATGTATCTAATGTTCTGGGCCTGAGTTTGCTGTGATGTATGGAGGGCTAACATGAGAAGAGAGAGAGAGAGAGAGAGAGAGAGAGAGAGAGAGGGTGAGAGAGAAGGATGGAAAGATACGGCTGGAGGACAGTCCCTTATCAGCTGGAGGAAGGATCCCTCCACGTGATGTGTTTCCTGAAATATTGAAGACACATCTGAGGCTTCCACCCACCAGTGGTGGCTGTCGTGTGTGCGCGCGTGTGTGCGCGTGTGTACGTCCTTTAAGCGATGCTCGCACAATCATGGTGACAGGAAGGTTTTCAGCTGTCTTTTTCAATATTTCAGGAATGATAAGAATTCCCGTGTGTTTGGTCTGACTGTCTTTGACGCAGATTAGAGTTGATGTGAGAGCAGGAGAGGGGTGTGTGCTCCCTGCCAGACACACACCAGCCGATCCTGACAGGAACGAGGCGCTGCTCTGGGTCCTGCGAGGATGGAGAGACCGTGAGGACAAGCAGGCCTGTGGGCTCCAGTGTGGACAGAACCAAGAGTGGGGATGGATGGATGGAGGGCTGAACGGAGGGACGAATGAAAGCTTTTATTAGTTTCGTCGAGAAATGTCTTCATGGTATCAATGATTCATCCACTTGCATTTTATTGGTGTGGACATTTCTAGGAATTCACCGCAGTGTGAGTAATGGGATTACCGGTACTGTAAACACTTTTACTGAAGCACTTGCACTCTCATTTCAACCTACGAACCGAGCACAGAAAAACGATTGACTCTTTCGAATGCGAGGTGGTGTTGGTCAGACGAGGGCCGCTTCAGCGGTCGAACGTCCTGTCATTCAATCACATCCCACCAGTTGTAAATGTAATAAAGTTGTTGTGTGTTAAGGGAAGATAGCAAGGCTAGAAGATGGGGGAAGGTTTCCTTCTGAACAGAGATGGAGTGTTCAGTAGCTCAGTAGAAGAGCAATTGACTTACTTTGGATGAAAGTGTCTGTTCAATGAAGACATTTTTATAGAGCCAACTCTGTACGCGTCAGAACACTGTGAGTTACATGGTATTTCACAGTTAATTTTTTACTCAACCCAAGTATGGCCAGACACTCAGCCATGGAATTAGCATTGGACATGGTCTTGGTTAGACCTTCAAACAAACCTAGATTTTTTTAGTCATTCTCTAAATTAGATTTTAATCTAAACAGAGACGAGATCTCTCCATACCAATGACTCAGATAGGGAGAAGAGAGAGAGAGCAGGGGGAGAGAGAAAGCCAGATATTGGGAGATTGCAGGAGGAAGAAAGCACGAAGCAGATCTTAGTTCCCAGCCGATGTAATTGGCACAAGTGATATAGACATTTGGCCAGCTTGTTGCCAGTAAAGCTTTGTGTGTGTGTGTGTGTGGGGGAGAGAGAGAGAGAGAGTGAGAGAGAGAGAGAGAGAGAGAGAGAGAGAGAGAGAGAGAGAGAGAGAGCGAGAGAGAGAGAAAGCGCGAGAGCGAGAGAGAGAGAGAGAGAGAGAGAGAGAGAGAGAGAGAAAGAGAGCATGAATGTTAAGTGTTCCAGGAATCAAGTCAGAGCAGAGAAATAAAGTGTTTGAGGTTCAAAGACCCCAACTACAACCCAGAGGGCACCCCACCCCTCCCTTCTTCACCCCTCCTCCTCCCCTCCTCCAACCCCCCCTTTTAACACCCCCTCATCTCTCTCTGGGAACCCTGTATGACAGAGGTGTACGGAGCAGCAGCACAGCCGACATCCAGACCCACGAATATGTGGAGTCGTTGTTGTTTATTTGTTTAGCCCTGTTTCTTTGTGTGTGCGTGTGTGTGTGTGTGTGTGTGTGTGTGTGTGTGTGTGTGTGTGTGTGTGTGTGTGTGTGTGCGAGTGCTTGTGTGTGTGTGTGTGTGTGTGTGGAAGGGGAGAGAACATGGTCAAAGGAGGAGTGACTGGTCCACTCCAGCTGCAGACCACATGAAGGAGGTCTGGCCACCTGCACACTCATCCCACTTCACACTCAGCCTCCTCTGTTCTTCACCATCCCCTGATCTTCTCTCAGTCAGACCGACCAACAACAGTAATTAGTCCGGCCTTGACTCTCCAGTGCCTGCTGATGGTGCCTGCTGATGGGCCTGCATAGTGTATGCCTGTATGTTGTACATGCTGTATGAGTGTTCAATGAAAAGTGGAACAAGGTAAAGAGAGAAAGGTAGCTGAACAAATCCTACCCAACCTCTAAATAACCATACTTACCCCTAAGTAACCCTTCCTAACTCTACCTAACCCTTACTAACCTCTGACCAAACCTACCCAACCCTTATTAACCCTACACATAACCCTTTATAACCCCTAACTAACCCCACCCAACATTCACTAACCTCTTCCTAACCCTAACTAAACTCTACCTAACCTTACCTAACCAGACCTAACCATGACTGACTCCCAACTAACCCTACATAACCCTTGCCAACCCCTAACTAACCCTAACCACCCCCCCCATCCATGCTCCCCAGACTTCCTGAGCATGACCACAGCCCCTTGCTCTCCCCTGGTCCTGGGGCAGGAGGCATCCAGGACCACACCAAGTGTGTGTGCCTGCCAAAGTGTACACTGTGTGTTTGCGTGCATGTGTGTGTTTGGTGGTGTGTGTGTGTGTGCGGTGACCATATCACTCGACCACATCAAATGCAGGGGTAAGTAGTGTCAGGCTGAGGCTCATATCTGATCAGGCTTTCTGGAGAAGCAGATAATACCACAATACCACACTCAACTACCACTGCTACCTAGCATGCTGCTGTGTGTGTGCGTGTGTGTGTGTGTGTGTTTGACTGCCTGCATTCCTACAAAATTACTGTTCCCACATGAATGGGGCAGGGGGGTTTGGATGTATGGTGGTTGTTGTGCATGCGTGTGTGTGTTGTGGGAGGGAGGGGGGTTGTGTTTATCTGTGTGTTTGTGTGCATGGGGGATTGTGTGTGTGTGTTTGTGTGTGTATCGGCTCGGGGAGAAAGGGGGTGGGGGGGGGGTTGGTAATCAGACCCCTGTGTGCTCAAGAGGTTTGTAATAGCTTTCTAATAAGCAGTCACCAGCCCCCCAACCCCTACGCTCCACTCTAAAATGATAGAGCATTGCTACTGAGATGGAGTGTGTGTATGTGTGTGTGCGTGTGTGTGTGTTCCTCTGATTGGTTTGAGTAGGAGAACAGTCTCAGATGACCACCCGGTCTGCTGTGGATACCGTGTGTGTGTACGTGTGTGTCTGTGTGTGTACGTGTGTGTGTGTGTGTGTGTGTGTGTGTCTGTGTGTGTACGTGTACGTGTGTGTGTGTGTGTGTGTGTGTGTGTGTGCGTGTGTGTGTGTGTGAGTGTCTGATTGAGCCATCCTGGTACAGTGGGAGCCTGGTGGGAGGTTCTAAGGACAACGTTATGCCAGATCCATCAGTGCCACGGCTCTGAGGAAGCTGAGACGCAGAGTGCCTTCTGACCTGGTCCTGCTCCTCCCCTCCCCTCTCGTCTCCGTCCTCCCCTCTCATCTCCTCTCCTCGTATATTTCCAGTTGTTTTAACACAGTTCATGGGAGTGTAAGAGGTTTTACTATAGGCTGCTTGTGGTGTAACAGGTATTTCTATTGGCCATTTGCGAGGGATTAAGGAAAGGCCACGCGATTTTCAGGCACATTCTAATTTTACTGCTCGGTATTAAAACACATGATGTGTGTGCTTTCAGTGTTTCGCCATCTTGCCTCCTAAGATCAACAGTGAGTGTTTTCTTGTGGTTGAGGAGTGGGGGTCCGTGAGTCCGTTCCATGGAGGGCCAGAACCCTCAGACCTAGACCCAGGAACGCTGTGGCTCTGTTCCCCCTGCTCTCTCCTGGTATGTGGATGGTGGTGAATGTGTATGGGGGCGTTCATCGTGTGTGAGGTTAACTGGCCTTGGAGAGGATTCATTTAGCTCATTCCTGCAGTCCGTCTTCCTCCAACTCGAACAGGATTAGATGTATTGTAGTGTGCTTTATCCCTGGTCTGGTCTAGTCCTGGTCTGGTCTAGTCCTGGTCTGGTCTAGTCCTGGTGTAGCCCTGGTCTGGTGTAGCCCTGGTCTGGTGTAGCCCTGGTCTAGTCCTGGTCTGGTCTAGTCCTGGTCTGGTCTAGTCCTGGTCTGGTCTAGTCCTGGTCTGGTCTAGTCCTGGTCTAGTCCTGGTCTGGTCTAGTCCTGGTTTAGTTCTGGTCTGGTCTAGTCCTGGTCTGGTCTAGTCCTGGTCTGGTTTATCCCTGGTCTGGTCTAGTCCTGGTCTGGTTTATCCCTAGTCTGGTCTAGTTCTGGTCTAGTCCTGGTCTGGTTTATCCCTAGTCTGGTCTAGTTCTGGTCTAGTCCTGGTCTGGTCTATTCCTGGTTTAGTCCTGGTCTGGTGTAGCCCTGTCTGTCGGAGTCTGGTCAGGTCTGCTTGGTTGATCCCCCTGCATAGCTGAGGTGTGTTGGGTTGCATTAGTGGGGCCCCCTTGGCACCCAGACAGGGGAGGTGTTGGATCAGAGCCTGGTCTCTGGAAGGTGATTATTGTTGTTATTTGTTTGTGCTTTTTACGGGCTGTTCTTTTTGCTACGTAAACCTCACAGATGCTTTTAACACTAATAAAACCTGTGTGTGTCTGCGTTGGACTGTGTATTCTGCCAGCCTTGTTAATCTTGCAGCCATCTTTCACCTGTTGTCTGGAACAACACAGTTATGTGGTGCTTTGGGTGTCGATCTGAGTGTTGGCCCTTGTGTAGGTCCAACTTCATGCTCACAACCAATCAGACGCTTCTCAGAGAAGTAGATAAGTTGTTGGGGGTTGTCTGGGGGGAGGGGAGGGGAGAGAAAGGCCAGAGGGGAGAAGGGGGGGTTGGCGGGGACACAGGGGGGTAGACTTAGTCTGTCGTGACAAGGTGCTGTAGCTTTTCAGCCCTGCAGGACACAAACACACACACACAGCCCTCTGGCAGTAATGTGTCCCAGCTGTGGATCTGTGCGTGATACTGGGAGACAGCAATTAATGTTGAAAAGGAGGAGGAGGAGGGGGAGGACATGTTGACCTACTAAACAGAGACGCACAACAAGGTCCTGAGTCAGGACAGGTAGCTCCAACTCCGCTCTGCTGGGGAACATCTGCTCCAGGCTCTCTCTCTCTCTCCGCCATCCACCTCTCTCTCTCTCTCTCTACCATCCACCTCTCTGTCTCTCTGCCATCCACCTCTCTGTCTCTCTGCCATCCACCTCTCTCTCTCTCCACCATCCACCTCTCTGTCTCTCTGCCATCCACCTCTCTGTCTCTCCACCATCCACCTCTCTGTCTCTCTACCATCCACCTCTCTGTCTCTCCACCATCCACCTCTCTGTCTCTCTACCTCTCTACCATCCACCTCTCTGTCTCTCTGCCATCCACCTCTCTGTCTCTCTGCCATCCACCTCTCTGTCTCTCCACCATCCACCTCTCTGTCTCTCTACCATCCACCTCTCTGTCTCTCCACCATCCACCTCTCTGTCTCTCTGCCATCCACCTCTCTGTCTCTCTGCCATCCACCTCTCTGTCTCTCTACCATCCACCTCTCTGTCTCTCTACCATCCACCTCTCTGTCTCTCCACCATCCACCTCTCTGTCTCTCTACCATCCACCTCTCTGTCTCTCTAGCATCTACCATCCACCTCTCTGTCTCTCTGCCATCCACCTCTCTGTCTCTCTGCCATCCACCTCTCTGTCTCTCTACCATCCACCTCTCTGTCTCTCTACCATCCACCTCTCTGTCTCTCCACCATCCACCTCTCTGTCTCTCTACCATCCACCTCTCTGTCTCTCTACCATCCACCTCTCTGTCTCTCCACCATCCACCTCTCTGTCTCTCTACCATCCACCTCTCTGTCTCTCTACCATCCACCTCTCTGTCTCTCTGCCATCCACCTCTCTGTCTCTCTGCCATCCACCTCTCTGTCTCTCTGCCATCCACCTCTCTGTCTCTCTGCCATCCACCTCTCTGTCTCTCTGCCATCCACCTCTCTGTCTCTCTGCCATCCACCTCTCTGTCTCTCTACCATCCACCTCTCTGTCTCTCTCACCATCTACCTCTCTGTCTCTCTACCATCCACCTCTCTGTCTCTCTGCCATCCACCTCTCTGTCTCTCTACCATCCACCTCTCTGTCTCTCCACCATCCACCTCTCTGTCTCTCCACCATCCACCTCTCTGTCTCTCTGCCATCCACCTCTCTGTCTCTCTGCCATCCACCTCTCTGTCTCTCTACCATCCACCTCTCTGTCTCTCTACCATCCACCTCTCTGTCTCTCTGCCATCCACCTCTCTGTCTCTCTACCATCCACCTCTCTGTCTCTCCACCATCCACCTCTCTGTCTCTCTACCATCCACCTCTCTGTCTCTCTGCCATCCACATCTCTGTCTCTCTGCCATCCACATCTCTGTCTCTCTGCTACTTCATAACTCTCTCTCTCTCTCTCTCTCTCTCTCTCTCTCTGTCTGGATCTACATCCACGGAATCGTCCACATCTGCAAGCAGGCTTGGCACGTACAGCCCAGTGAAACAGAAAGGTGTGCGTGTGTGTGTGTCTGTGTTCTACCACTCAGCTCACCTTTCCACCACACACCACAACATGCAGAGCAGGAATGCAATGTGGTCCACAGTGTCACATCTACCGAGTCAGTCAGTCCACACTGCTGGGTGGGGCTGCTGCCTAACAGTAGCTTCAACACGTTGCTCGAATTCTTGCAGAACAGTTCCAGTGAACGGATGAAGCATGTTTTGATACCTTTGTTTGTTTGGAGTGTCAGGTGACAACAGAACAGAGACTGTGTCAAGATGTGCGATAGCGTTATACTGTCTTACAGAACCGATGGCTGTACCCTTACTCTGTTCCAACACTGGAGGAGGACATTAGTTATGACTGGTCTGGTCTGGTTTTGGTCTGGTTTTGGTCTGGCCTGGTCTTGTGTTGTGTGGTTTAATCGGTTCTGGCCTGACCTGGTCTGGTCCTGTGTGGTCTAGTCTGGCCTGTTCTGGTCTTGTGTGGTCTAGTCTGGTCTAGCAGCGGTCTTGTCTGGAAGGGAACAAGAGGAAAGTGACAGCATGGTCACCCCGCCCCCCCCCCTCCCCCCCTCCCCTACCCCCCCGCCCACCCCCACCCCCCCCACCCCCTCCTGCCTCACCATCCCACAGCCAGTCAGGAGCTGACAAGTCCAGTCTAGCAGGCCTTCCCCAGTGAGCTGCGGTGGCTGTGAGCAGAGTGACAGGCAGACACCAGGCCTTGCACACACACGCTGCTCTTTGTTAAAGTTTTTCTGACTGTGGAGAAACGTTGTACCAGTGTGGCACACACACACACACACACACATTCCCCCACTGAACCATGACTGCAGACAGGCTGACCTGCCATCTGAGGACTCTGTGTGAGTGGGGGCGGAACATCCAGCTCAACATCTGACACTTGGTGTTGTTCAGTTCTGTTGTGGTTGAAAAACACTTTGTGTTCGACATTGGTTAATGCAACAAGAGTCTCTTTGTTACTCGACAGCGTGTGCATCTGTGATGACCCTTCGGCATGCCTTCACCAGGCTGATGCTTCATCTACAAACAAATCCCCCAGAATCCCCCACGGGACTTCCCTAACCCCCCCACCAAACAATCCCTCCCCCCACCCCCACCCCACCCACGTGTACCCCAGTCTAGAATCTTCACGCTCTCCAGAAGCGTCTCTTACTGGGGCTGAGCTCCACTCCCTTGCCTCTCGGGGAGCAGGTACACGTCACCAGACGAGCTCCTCTCACAGCCCGGTCACATGTTCAGTTTGAGACGATGATGTCATCAACGTCATATTAGCGAGATGAGCCCTGACAGCGCGGTCATAGAGAAATCAATTATTACATATTACTGGTATTACATTGAGTGTCCACATGTGATTTGAATTAGGCTTTCAAACTGTGTGATTAGGCTGAAGGAGACTAACCGTAACCTTGGGCTACAAAGGCCTTCTCCGTAATTAAATGCCATAAATGTGTTTTGGGCAGTCATCATTGCTATTATCTACGCCTGTGCTGTGTGGCAGTGGAGAGCAGGGACAGGCAGCCTTATTACTACCAGATGGTACCAACATGTGGTTTACATTCACCATGAGAGGCTTTTAAATATGCACACTCTGGGTGCTTTTCCCATTGAGACATTACACACACACACCGACACACACACACATACACACACACGACACACACACTCTCGCACATGACTCGCACTCACATGCACACACACACATACATACATGATACATAGACATATCGAGACGTCCCACACTCGAGCACCACACAAACGTTGAGACGTCACACACACACACACGCACACATTGAGACATCTCTCCACACCCCAGACTAAGCCAGTGTAACTAATGCAGAGAGAGCTTGTTTAGGGAGCCGGGCTGGACAGGAGTATCTAATGGCATTGCTACATTTGGTTCTTATCTGTCTGGGTGCAGCAGAGTTGACACCATACGATGCTGCTGATGGCTGTTGAAGTCTACAGTGACACAAACTCACACATGACGACCGCAAACCCGTACGTCCGACCTTTATCCTATACAGTGTTTTGTACACGTGTCAGAAGTCTACGAGTATCGGTGTGTGATACTTCTGTAATTCCCTTAAGCTTGCAATTCGCACACACACACACACACACACTCACACACACTCTCAGGGACACTTACACACACCCTTCTGAAGGACAGAACGGGCCAGGGCATTCTTTCCAAATGATCCACGCTCATTTCTAGGTTTAGACAACCTTCCAGACCCTGTGGTCCTCATCCTCGACGGCCCGGACTTGAGTCCAGGTCCAGACTTCCTACGCTAACATAACCACCCCATAATACGCCCCAGGTTGTCATGGTTGCAATGCTGCAGTTCTTTATGGCAGTGATGAAAGGAAAGAAAGAGTGTTGAAACGGTTATCATTGTAGCTACACACTCTGATGGACACACACACACACACACACACCCATTCATTACAGAACGCATCCTCCTGTGCTCTCGCTGTGTGTGATTAGCAGTGTGGGCCCTGTGTCTGTCAGGGTGAGACGAAACAGACTTGTTTTGCTGGAGAGGAGAGCAGGTGATAAAGGAGAATGTAATGGCAGGTCCAGATGTCCACTGGTGTTTGGAGATGATGCAATACAGCCCTGAAGAGCTCCGTCTAGCACCGTGCTCTCAGAGCTGCAGTCATACGGTACACCCCAGCACTGAGCTGTAGTCATACTGTACACCCCAGCACTGAGCTGCAGTCATACTGTACACCCCAGCACTGAGCTGCAGTCATACTGTACACCCCAGCACTGAGCTGCATTCATACTGTACACCCCAGCACTGAGCTGCAGTCATACTGTACACGCACTGAGCTGCAGTCATACTGTACACCCCAGCACTGAGCTGCAGTCATACTGTACACCCCAGCACTGAGCTGCAGTCATACTGTACACCCCAGCACTGAGCTGCAGTCATACTGTACAGCACTGAGCTGCAGTCATACTGTACACCACAGCACTGAGCTGCAGTCATACTGTACACCCCAGCACTGAGCTGCAGTCATACTGTACAGCACTGAGCTGAGCTGCAGTTATACTGTACACCCCAGCACTGAGCTGCAGTCATACTGTACAGCACTGAGCTGCAGTCATACTGTACACCCCAGCACTGAGCTGCAGTCATACTGTACACCCCAGCACTGAGCTGCAGTCATACTGTACACCCCAGCACTGAGCTGCAGTCATACTGTACACCCCAGCACTGAGCTGCAGTCATACTGTACACCACAGCACTGAGCTGTAGTCATACTGTACACCACAGCACTGAGCTGTAGTCATACTGTACACCCCAGCACTGAGCTGCAGTCATACTGTACACCACAGCACTGAGCTGCAGTCATACTGTACAGCACTGAGCTGCAGTCATACTGTACACCACAGCACTGAGCTGTAGTCATACTGTACACCACAGCACTGAGCTGCAGTCATACTGTACACCCCTGCACTGAGCTGCAGTCATACTGTACACCCCAGCACTGAGCTGCAGTTATACTGTATAGCACTGAGCTGCAGTCATACTGTACACCACAGCACTGCCAGAATCCAGGACCCCCCTAACCACAACTTACCTACAACTTACCTACACTCTTCACCACAAACCTACACTCTTAAACACAACCCCACAACTCCACACACCCAACCCCCACTCTTTCCCCCGATCAACAGTCTACGCATATACTCTACTTTATCCTAAACACTTTGGGCTTAACAGCAGGCTTATGGAGCTGAAAGACTCTCCCTAAAAACCATGTCTTACCCACAACCACAAACCCAATGTATGGTCCTTCTTTAAACCACAGACCCATGTTCTACCCAGAACCACAGACCCATGTTCTACCCAGAACCACAGACCCATGTTCTACTCAGAACCACAAATCCATGTTCTACCCAGAACCACAGACCCATGTTCTACCCAGAACCACAGACCCATGTTCTACCCAGAACCACAAATCCATGTTCTACCCAGAACCACAGACCCATGTTCTACCCAGAACCATAGACCCATGTTCTACTCAGAACCACAAAGCCATGTTCTACCCAGAACCACAAAGCCATGTTCTACCCAGAACCACAAACCCATGTTCTACCCAGAACCATAGACCCATGTTCTACTCAGAACCACAAAGCCATGTTCTACCCAGAACCACAAAGCCATGTTCTACCCAGAACCACAAAGCCGATAGGTTACCTGGTACCCTGTCTTCTCAGAACCCCCTAGCTCTACCCACCCACAAGCTGCTCTTAACTCCCTGACCGAGAGACGCAGACCGGTCTGACATGTTCCAGACATCTGGAATACCAGGGCCAGATTCAGTCTGTCTTCCTCCAGGCTTGGAGCACTGGTTCTACTCTGTACTACCAGCTGGTTCAGACCCAGGTCTGGAGCATCAAAACATGGGGATGCATGTTCTTCTCCAGCTCAGTTGGAGATCTCGCCGAGGGCAGAATTGACCAAAACCACCACAGGCTCCAGGACGATGGTGTTGGATATGGGGGCTGGTCATGAACGTGTGAAGGGGTGGTGTGACATGTGGCGGTGGAGGGGTGTGTGGTGGAGGCGGGCTGGGGTGGGCTGGGGTGTGTGTGAGGTGTGGAGGTGTGGGGTGGGACAGGGAAAGATCAATTGAAGGAGGCTGTTAACCACACTTCTATACTGCGCTGACAGCTGTTTTATTTGAATTCTTTTAACCAGGGACACATGGTCTCCACTCCTCCCCGTAGCAGCATATCATATGATAACACGAAATGTAAACAATGGACTCAAACTAACCCCTCCCACTTGGACCAGCTATTGGGTTTTATTCAGTTGTTTTTATCAGCCGATGCTGGACGCTGCAGTGAAATGCTGCATAAGTGGCTGGCATTCATTAGCTCCCCAAATTAAATCAGTATGATCTTTACCCATGCTTAGGAGCGGATAAAAAAACATTCATTTAGGGAGGCACATCACTGGAGGGGCTGAAGGACTGAAGCTAGCTAAGCTAAGATGCTAAGCACGTACTGTACTATAAACACACGGTAGAAAATGACTCTGAGCTAGTTTAGTTGGCATGTAGCACACTCAAACATCGGCGAGACAAGTATGCTACGGTCGTGTAGCCGCACGAACACACACGCAGACACACACACAGACACACAGACCCAGACACACACGCAGACACACTCACACACACACAAACATCTACTGCTAGGGTCTGGAAACCCACCAAACCACCAAGTCTCCAATGAGCATTCGTCAAAGTAATTAAGCCAGAATTGGTCTTTAGAGCAGTGCTTTGCTCAACCAATTACTATCAGTCTCTTCTGCTTTAATCAGCCCACACACTGTTATTCAAAAACAATGTTTTTAGTAGAGAGCTTATTATGTGGTTAATGGACACAGACAGCCCATATGTTAACCAGCATTAGCTGTCATGCCACTGCTAATGTTGGCCATGCTGGCTGGACACAGCAGTGGGGAGGTGGGGGCTGGAAACGGGACGGCCCGGGGGGAAGGTGGAGGGGTGGTGGGGTGGGGGCTGGACAGGGCTTAATCGTCTACACTGGCAGAGAACTCAACTCCCCGAGCTCCTGGTTCAATCCTAAATCAAGCCAGTGTCAGACAGCCAACACTAATAGACACATATTTACCTTCAGACTTCAGCCACATTTCACCTGCTGGCTGACTGGCCGGCTGACAAGAGAGGGAGCCTTTTCCACCCTGCGAACCCACCCCCCCCCTCCCCCCCTTCCACCTTCTGAGGCGCTGAACAGGTCTGACCTCAGTCAGAGCCAAGGCAAATGTTTGACTCACCTGCTGCAGTGGAAGATTAAGTTGGATCTGGATTTGGACCTAGACCTGCCTCTGAACCTAACTCTGACCCTAGCCCTTTCCCCATCCTTGGGTCCAGTTCTAGCCCTATCCCCATCCATATGTCCAGTTCTAGCCCTATCCCCATCCATATATCCAGTTCTAGCCCTATTCCATCCTTAAGTCCAGTTCTAGCCCTATCCCCATCCATATGTCCAGTTCTAGCCCTATCCCCATCCATATGTCCAGTTCTAGCCCTATCCCCATCCATATATCCAGTTCTAGCCCCAGCCCCATCCATATATCCAGTTCTAGCCCTATCACCCATCCATATGTCCAGTTCTAGCCCTATCCCCATCCATATATCCAGTTCTAGCCCCAGCCCCATCCATATGTCCAGTTCTAGCCCTATCCCCATCCATATATCCAGTTCTAGCCCCAGCCCCATCCATATGTCCAGTTATATATGTCTGGTCTCCTTTCTTCCAGGAATTCCCTGGGTCTGACCCTCTCCCCCCCCCTCCCCGAAGCTTGTCTCCTTGGCAAGGACCACAAATACCCTCCACCAACACCCTCACCCCACTTCACCAACAGTCGCAGCCTCTCTCAAGGCTCACATGTTCACAGCTGCCTCAGCGGTCACCCCGTATCCCCCCAGCTTCTCCCCAGCTTCCCCCCCGTGCCCAGAGCACACAGCTGAGCTGTGAATGTGTGAAGTCAACGGCGTTCCTCTGGTTACCGGGCTGACATGGTCCCCGACAGAACCCAGGCAGCCAAAACAGAAACCACACACCGCACCGCGGGCCTCCAAAAACACAGCCCTAACCCTAACCCTAACCAAACAACCTGCTTCGCGAAGAGGAGGATAACAGGATTTCTGGGAACGGCTAAACGATTCATGACCTGCATATTAATGTTTAAATACCTTGAATAAAGTGTCATTAGGGTCTTGAACACTCAAGTTTAAACAAAATAATGACTTTCGTGAGCAGATTATATTCCTGCTTTAATTTCTCACGCTGTTTGAAGAGAGAGAAACGTCTTCTTCACGTCTGGCTGTTGTGTTGCTCATGTAATCTCCCATAAACAGGGTCGGGTCGCATCCATCTTTCCAAGCAACCGACATCCACAGCCCAGGACCTCAACAAACCAGCTTGTCTGAGGAATGTCGGCCCTTGAACTCCGCAGAGAGGGGAAGCTGAACATCACATGAGGTTCAGTCTAATTGTAGTTGATATGTGGTTTACAGAACACCCAAGTAATCATATAAACACTGGCTGAATAGCCCACAGGATGAAAGAGAGGTCTGCCTAAATGCATCATACTTACTCCCCCTCTACCAGGTCTGTTACAGCACACAGGCAAAAGCTACGACCCTTATAAACACTCCTCTTCAGTGACAGGCGGATTCCATCACACTCTGAAATAACCTCTGCAGATGGTGGAGTTCCAGGGATACACTGCACTCCAGGCGCACACACACACGCCGGAGTGGAGGGTCTCGGTACGCGTGTGTGCGATTCTACGTGCGTGTGTGTGTTTGTGCGAGTGTGTTTTCCCCTGTCCTGATCTCGCTAATTGCTGGAACTGATCTGGGGGCCGAAGAGAGAGAGAACGAACGAAAGAAGAAAGAAAACATGACATCATGCTTAATTAGAATCAGGTCATAAACAAGGTGGGGTGTTTCTGTTTTACCAGATGCCCTCTTCCCCATGACATGGACCTGAGTCTGGAGCTAAGATAGACATGGGTCTGACTGTGTGTGTGTGTGTGTGTGTTGTGTGTGTCCGCATGTGCATGTGATAACACTGTCAGGGCCGTGCGCAGGGCCCAAAAAATACTGAGAGTCAGAACTTCTCTTCAGCCATACGTCGAAAAATCGGGGCTTAACCCGAACCTAGGAACTACAAGGTTTTGAGGCGAGGTGAAATCCCGAACTTCACAATTGTTTGCATGAATTTCAGTGCAAAATAGTTTTTTGAGCTTTCTGTAGGCTAATATAAACATATAGTTGGACTCATATTGTAATATTCTCCGGAAATTATAACCCAAATTTGATTTGGACCTGAAAGATTCAGGGCTTTTGAGAAAACATATTTTTCCCAACCTTGCAGGATTTATGAAGTGACAGATCTTTCTTTTTTACCTGCCTTTTTCAGTTCCTCCTGGCATCTTTTCCCCATCCATTTGATTATTTGAATCTTGCTAACTCCACAACAAAAATTATTGTTTAGGGTTGTCTCCGTGGAAACAACCTTACACGCACTTGTATTTGAGAAAGAGAGGGCGACAACTGAAAACGGCACTTTTTAATGCACGGTCTGATCATGCGCTTATTTAGATTAAACCTAGCTTAGCTTACTTATCAGTCAGTCACACAGTAACTTCACACATATTGTTTTATTCAGTGTGTGAAAGAGAAAGCAGGGGATCTGCTGGACCAATTTATGAGCGGGCAGAGCGGCCCACCGTGAATTCTCCCGAAGGAACGAACGCGCTTCGGCCCAAAATCAGAATTTTTTGTTGCAAAAGCGTGTGTCACACGGTGAAACCGTGAGAGTTGGTAGCTCTGTAAAGTTTATATGGCCTACCACAATTTAAGCAAAAAAAACAAATAAGAAAAAAAATACAGAGGACGCGACCTCGGTGTCCTCAATGGTAGTTACGGCCCTGAACACTGTGATCCTGGTGCATAGACTTGTTTTGATTGGTAACTGTTGCATGTTTATCCCAGGAATCCAAGACAAGACCATCAAATGTATAAAGAGAAATATATTTACTTTATTTATGTTTAAACCATAGATTAGTAATCAAAAAGAAGAGCTTAAATGTTATAAAAGAATTTGTCCTTTCCTGTTTTTTTGTTCTTTTGTTTCTTTAAATATCACATAAAATAAATAATTTATTTAAAAGCAGTCAGATAAAAAGAATGGAAATAACCCAACACAGTGAATGTTCATGTTGTTAGTAATAATATTATTAGTTAGAGTTGTTTATGTGATGCTACTATCTAGATTCTCTGTCTCTGAGTCACACCACCTTCTGGTTCTTCCCCCCGCCCCTCACCAGACTAGAGGACTTGGACTAATTGTTTATAACTGGCCTCTATCAGCCTCGACACTAGAGGCCATGATGGGCATTATAGGTCGACTTGTGTCAGCCTGCCCCGGCCTACTAACTTAGTTGGTGCAGCATTGATACCTGTCCTCCCTCCAGTCATGTCTTCATCAGGGTCCTGTCTGTCTCTACTGCAGAATTTACTTTGACATTTTCATTAAAAAATAATAATAATAATATTATTAATAATAATAGTACATTTGGCACAGAAAAATTTGATATTTTCTCCTGTGCCGGCTTAAACTTTATAACTTAGAAACAAATATAGGACATCGGTTGACTGATTCTCCAAAATTCAGACCAATCTGTTAGTCCGTGTCACACCTGTAGCACAGGCCCCCCCCGGGGCCCCCCACAGGCCCCCCCCCCTGGGCCATTGTCGTGTCCACGTCTATGTTTCCCTTCAGTGCACTCAACCCTCCTCAAGGGCTTGTTCAATGGCGTCCACCACCCGTTGCCCTGGTTACACCCCCTCTGCGTCCAGTGGCGCGGCCCCCCACTGCTGTTTGGTTGCTGCGGTTACACCCCTAGTGCAGGAAGAGCAAGCAGGGGCAGGAAGTGAGTGGTGGTGTTCTTCCTGCGAGTCTTCTTGCCCTTCATGGGCTTGCCGTTGGCGTTGAGCCCCACAAACATGTACTTCTTCTTGTTTCTCCACTCCGCTGAGGCGTATGTGTTGTAACGGTTCTCCTCAATCCGCTCTGTCAGACGGCAGTCCTCACCAAACTCCCTCTGAGGAGAGAGGGGAGCAGAGAGTTATTATAATGTGGTCGGGTCAGTGTAGTAGAGGTGGTTGGAGGACTGTGTGTGGTAGGGTCAGTGTAGTAGAGGTGGTTGGAGGAATGTGTGTGGTATGGTCAGTGTAGTAGAGCTGGTTGGAGGAATGTGTGTGGTAGGGTCAGTGTAGTAGAGGTGGTTGGAGGATTGTGTGTGGTAGGGTCAGTGTAGTAGAGGTGGTTGGAGGATTGTGTGTGGTAAGGTCAGTGTAGTAGAGGTGGTTGGAGGATTGTGTTGAGGCTGTACTCACCGCTCCATACAGGTCTCCTTTCTTGCTGATGGCCAGGTAGTAGTTGCTATGGAGACCCCTAATCGCCACCACGCCCACATCCACTGACTTGATCTCCAACACAGCTTTAACACACAAGGACACACTGCTGTTAGATACTGTTAGACTCTGTGTGCCTAATCACACACATTTGCGTGTGCTTAGGCACACTACTTTTGTCCCTTTTTAAGACAAAACACACACACAGTCACATATCGATATATCACATTTTGGGCCCTATTTTCTCAACCCTCCCCCACATCCACTGCGTAACCTCTGCCACTCCCAGTTTCCCCCCCAGTCCTCCCTTAGCTCTGCCAGTCCTCCCTAACCTCTGCTACTCTCTCCGCTCCTCCTCCCCCTCCCCTCTCTGCTCCTCCTCCCCCCCTCCCCTCTCTGCTCCTCCTCCCCTCTCCTCCCCCGCTCCTCCTCCCCTCTCCTCCCCCGCTCCTCCTCCCCTCTCCTACCCCCCCCTCCTCCTCCCCTCTCCTACCCCCGCTCCTCCTCCCCTCTCCTGCCTCTCTGGCTGTGCCTGCCAGGCCTGGGGTCCAGAGAGACTCCAGGCCGTGTGCCCTGTGTGTGCGAGGCGTGAGCCAGGAAAAACGAGTTCCCCCCCCCGTGTTTGTGTTTCTCTGCACTGTGTGCCACGTCCAGGCACGGCCCTATCACTCCTCCTAAATCCCCAAAGTCTCCCTGAACCAATCGCTTGTTTAGGCTGTGGTCAGCACTGCCTTTCATTCTCTATCCCAACGTCAATTACTGAAAGCCATAAAGCTGCACAGAGTTAGTTGGGGCTTAGCTCTGGCCCTGTGAGGCGGGGGAGGGGAGGGGGCAGGCAGTGGATGGACAGAGATGAGGAGGAAGAGATTGAGGGATGGATGGATGGATGGAGGGGAAAGAGGGGATGGTGTGAAATAGGAACACGTTTAGACAGCCACCAAAAATGTACAGAAACCTCGGAAATTAGAGGGATTAGGGATGTTGGTTATTCCGTTAACCCCGTTATTGATGTTGACCACCCTCTCTCTGTCCCTCTCTCTGATGTCAAAAATTGGGAATGTCTTGCTGGCCCAGAGGGATTTTATGGCCTCACTGGGACCAGAATGAAGAGGGGGGGGAGGGGGGGTTTAGGGGTGACAGAATTCTTTGATCAGTGACTTCAGCATCTGGCCCTAAGTGCTGTTTTCCCAAACGGATGCTTTTTACCAACCCTCCTCGCTATCATCTCTCTCTCTCTCTCTCTCTCTCCTCTCCCCCCCCCCTCCTCTCTCTCTCTCTCTCCCTCTCTCCCTCACTGTCTCTCAATCTTTCATTGTAACAATCTTTCTGTAACCACTAGTATGCTCTCTTCTTAGGTGAACATTCTCTTCCACGGAGAGACAGTCAGACAGAGAGCGACAGAGATGGAGTGAAATGAGTGCCAGATAGATTTGGAGAAACATGAAATGTTTGTCTTCTCTGTCTGCTCCTCTTTCTTTTTCTCTTTCCGTCCAAAACACACACACACCCACACATACCTGGAACAGACACACACACACACTACTGACGACACACACACACATACCTGGAACAGACACACATAACTCAGTAGACAGTCTGAGCGGTTTAAAAGAGCGTTCCATGTCCGTGGTAGCGCAGGTGACAGTTGTGAGCCCCGTCTCCCTGGCAGTCCCAGGGCCGGCCACCTGTTGGAGTGCTCAGCTGCAGGAGCGTTTGATGTGGTTCGTCAGAGCGAGTCTGCTTTATGGGCTCTCCTGGGCCCGGGCCTGTCTGACAGGGGACTTGAAAGACAGGACTGCAACAAAAGGCTAAGGTTGCAACCGTATGTCTGTCTTCCAGCCAGATCACTCCACAGCACAACACAGTCTGACACTCGTAGCTCCAGGCTGCTTAGCTGGGAGCCATGCCTGGACAGAGAGCCTTGGTCTGGTGGTCTTACTGGTCTGGTGGTCTGCTGGCCTGGTGATCTGATGTTCTTGTGGTCTGATGGTCTGTCGGTGAACTGTCGGTGAACTGTATCTGCTGGTGTGTGTGTGTGTGTCAGGATTCCTCTCAGTGTCTTTGGCTTTATTCTTCGCTTTGTGAGGTTTGACATTAAAGTTCACAGAACCAGTTTTTTTGATGGTGCTGGGAGAAAGGAGCTGAAATTCAGCGATGAACATTTCGGAGAAATGACACCAACACATAGGCCAACACCTGTGTGTGTGTGTTTGGTGTTTTTGAGTAAGCGTGTGTGTTTTGGTGTATGTGTGCATTTAGTTTGTGTGTGGGAACGTGCCTGTCCTAATGTGTGTTTATGGTGTAACATGATCCCAAATGTGTTTCTCAGTGAGCTCATGGTAAAAAAGCATTTTTGGAATATTTGGCTTGAGATAAGATAGGTTTTGCGAGTATCCCCTTGGGGAGCTGCTGTCATTAATATGTCACTCTAAAACTCATGGCCCTAGCAGAGCTAGCATGGGCAGCTGAGTAGAGGTAGTGGGAGATAACTGTGGTAGGGGGTGGGCGGCTGTGGCTCAGGGGTAGAGGGTCGTCTGTTAATCTCAAGGTTGGCGGTTCGATCCCCGACTACTCCCAGGCCATGTGCCGAAGTATCCTTGAACAAGACTCTGAACCCCACGTTGCTCCCGATGGGCAGAGCGGCGCCTTGCATGGCAGCTCGCCGCCGTCGGTATGTGTGAGTGTGAGTATGAATGGGTGAATGAGAGGCAAAATTGTAAAGCGCTTTGGGTGCCGCTAAGGTATAAAAAATGCGCTATATAAATGCAGTCCATTTACCATTTACCATAACTGGAGCCAGCATGGGCCGCTAACTCAACGTAGCATGGGCTATTGACTACATTAGAATTGGCGGGAGATAACTGGCCCTAGCGTGAGCCAATGAGTGCTGCCTGGAGCTAGCAGGAAATCTAGCCCAAAATGTGTAGATGGCCTTCTCCTCCCTCCCTCTCCCACCCTTTTCCCACCCTCCCCCTCCAGCCACATCTTGTTCATTTGACTTCAGTAACAGATCTCATGTTATCACATCTTGTCATGATTACCACAAACACACACAGACATACACACACACATACACCTTCCTCCTATGTGTCAGCTTGCTGTATATAGAAAGGGACCTTGAGAGCAGCCTGCCAAGGCTGAAGGAGCCTTGGAGTAGTAAACACCCTCCTAGACTGAGAGACAAACCAGGACCTCCCTCCCCCCCCTGTCCATGCTCCTCTCCTGGGGGTGCACGACCCTCTAATGCCCCTGTCCTTGCTCCTCTCCTGGGGGAGCACGACCCTGTAATGCCCCTGTCCTTGCTCCTCTCCTGGGGGAGCACAACTCTCCAGTGCCCCTGTTGTTTTCCACTAAACCAGACCTGGGCCCAAGGTGCTTGTCTCATGACATCACACATGCATATTCAACGATGCAATGAAGTTAGCTGACTGTTTGACTCCACGTGATCTACAGTATCCTGAGCTGGAGGCTCCAGTGGTCAATGAGTTCATCTGTGACCAGACTCTCTGAGGGCAGTTTGTGAAACTGTTCACTGTTTATCTAAGGTCTCTTCGAAGCTTCTACTGCCGCAGCTAGCCTGATTCTGGAGTCAGAACACCTTTGGTCCTCTAGCCTGGTCCTGGAGTCATCTAGCCTGGTCCTTGAGTCATCTGGCCTGGTCCTTGAGTCATCTGGCCTGGTCCTTGAGTCATCTGCCTGGTCCTTGAGTCATCTGCCTGGTCCTTGAGTCATCTAGCCTGGTCCTGGAGTCATCTAGCCTGGTCCTGGAGTCATCTAGCCTGGTCCTGGAGTCATCTAGCCTGGTCCTGGAGTCATCTAGCCTGATCCTGGAGTCATCTAGCCTGATCCTGGAGTCAGAACAAGCTGGTCCCTGACGAACAGACTCAGCACCTCCATGTCAGGAACCCCTCCCTCTCTGCGGCTCATTTGCAAGCTGTCCAGCTGTACAGGGAGCAGAGCTTTATCAGCTTAGACATCCCACAGACTTGGGTTTCAGTTGAGAAACCTTTTTCTATGGCTGATTCTTCAACAACAACATACATTTGCATAGAGCTGGCGACAGGGTGATGGACGAGGCGTCCTATTGGTGGAGACGCGAGGGTCCAAGGGATGGGTGAGGGAAGCAAAGAAACCCACACAGTGCATTGTGGGTAGGTTATAGTTTTGCTGGGATGTGTGGAGTTAGACTGCAGCATTGTCCTGCTCTGGGGGCAGAAGAGAAGGGGAGCGCAAGAGGGAAGCGGGGGGTGGGGGGTGTGTGTGTGTGTGTGGTCGGGTGCATGATACAGCATTTCCCACATTCTTCATCGAGAGTTGCCAATGCATGTATAACACTGTGAGTCATGTGGTTTAGAACCTGAAACCGAGTGTGTCATTACACACACACACAACCAAGCAGACACGTAGACACACATACAGCACACACACACACACACACACACACATGCAACAGAGGTGGCTTGGTGAGTTGCCTCATATGATGAACCACCAGAGAAAGATGTGCAGTCAGCTGGAGTTAACTGGAGTAAGCCTGAGTAATGTACTCTTTAATACTGGAGGCCTGGGTTTAATACCCGCTACACACACATACAAACACACACGTACACACACATTCACGTACAGATGGTGTAGGGCGAGAGTTAATGGAGGCATCAAAGGCGGTGTGGGAGCCCAGAACTCAGACCAGGGCTGCATCTGGACGCGCAGAACGTTTGAACCAAGCACACTGGAATGCCAGCTAATTAGGCAACGGTGTGTGTGTGTGTGAGAGTATGTAGAGAGAGTGTGTAAATACACGCGTGTGTATGTGTGTGTTTGTGTCCCCAGGCTAAAGGTGGCAGGAGTGGAGTCCTGGCTCCTATCCGTCACAGATCCTATATCCCGCCTCCTGCTGCTTCACTGGCTCCTCTGGCTGCAGTTTCCCAGAGTCCAACACCCGCTTCAAACCAGCCAGACACCAGCCTGACACCAGCACACAGCAGGGGCACACCATGCCCCTGTCATGTTCAAGCTGGGCACGTCGACAGACATGCAGACAGACAGACAGACATGCAGACAGACAGACATGCAGACAGACAGACATGCAGACAGACAGACATACAGACAGACAGACAGACAGACAGACAGACAGACAGACAGACATACAGACATGCAGACAGACATGACAGACAGACAGACATGCAGACAGACAGACAGACATGCAGACAGACAGACATACAGACAGACAGACAGACAGACAGACAGACAGACAGACAGACAGACAGACAGACATGCAGACAGACAGACAGACATGCAGACAGACAGACAGACAGACAGACAGACAGACAGACAGACAGACAGACAGACAGACAGACATGCGTCCCTTCTGAGAAACCCAGCAGACAGACACTGTAGATGCTCAGGAAAGACGCTCCTAATTCACCAGGGTGATAAACCTCTCCCCTCTGACTCCTGCACTCACAGTTTAGTTTATCTGGAGACATGAAATATGAGGGGAGGATGGAGGGGGAAGAGGATGGAGGGATGAAGGGGTGGGAGGGATGAAGGGGGAGGGATGAAGGGGGAGGGAGTGGGGGGTCAGAGGGAAGGAATCCTCCCTATTTCACCACATAAGATAAACAATGAACATTCAAAACCCCTTTGTCAAAACAAAGATGACCAACTTAAAATTCCTTCGGAATCGTAATCTGTGTTTGACGTTTTGGAACACTTTGCTTCAGAGAAGAGAGCGAGTAAAGGGAGGGGGGGGGCAATTGGTGAGAGAGAGAGAAAGAAACAAAGTGTACAGCAAACTGTGAGGCTGTCGATCGACCCAGAGGGGACCACGGTGCTAGCTTAGTCCAGCACAGTGGCACACACACACATACACACACACACACACATACCGACATCACACATCTTGACGGACACTGTCCCAATTCTCCCCACCAAACCGCACGCATTGTTTAATCCAGAAATGTGTGTCTGATTTGTACCATGTAGCGCAGACTGAGCAGAGTGTGGCAGAGAGTCTGAATGATGACAGCACACAGCTACACCATGAGAGAGAGCCTGGAGCCCCTCCGGCCCAACTGCGTCTCCAGCGACTCTGGTCAGTCGACCACACAGAATAATAACGTCTCCTCCCCTCTCCTCCCTGTCTATCGCATTCTGCAGTTCAGATGAGTTTGGAGGAATGTTAACGTAGAATGATGAACACACACAGATTCACACAAACACACCGATTCACACGCACAGATTCAGACACACACACACACGCCCACACACCCACCCACAAACCGATTCACACACACACCAACGTCGACACGCCCACACAGTGCTGGCTCTCTGACAGTGGACCAAGAGAGCTCTCTCCTCTAAGTAATGGGGTCAAAGATGGACCTCAGCGCTGACCTCCAGAGAGAGGTCAGAGAGAGGTGTTAGGGCAGGCTAGGTGAGGAGGGGAGGTAGGGTGAGGAGGGGAGGCAGGGCGAGGAGGAGGGGTGAGGAGGGGTGAGGAGGAGGTCGAGGAGCTGGGTGTGTCCTCTGTGTTGGGACTCCGTATGGTTATATGACCGACACCATGGCTGTGGGCTGAACACACCAGTTCTACAGTTATGGTTCAGAACTCAGTAGGTACAACTGCAGTCACAGCTGCTATAGATATATCAACAAGAAAGACCAAACAGCCTGTGCACCACATCAGCATCACACCTCCTTTAATCCTAAGAGAGAGAAGGAGAAGAGAGAGGTAGAGAGAGATGAGAGAGCGAGAGAGAGAGAGAGAGATAGAGAGAGAGAGAGTAGAGAGAGAGATCGAGAGAGAGAGAGAGAGAGCGAGTAGCGAGAGAGTCTCTCGCTCTATCGTCGTCGCTCGTCTCTCGCTCTCTCTTTCCTCTCGCTGCGCTCCGCGCTCTCGTGCGCTCGTCTACTCTCGCTCTCTCTCTCTCGCTCTGCTCGTCGCGTCTGTCAGCGAGTTCCTGTAGCGGGAGAGTGCAGGCTGGAGATCCGAGGGTCACCCAGAATGAACAGCTCCTCTGACTAACCTCTGGTGCATCCAGCTCTCCTCATAACTCAACTTTACTACCTGGGAGCTTCACTATTCCCATGAGAACAGGACTACACTCATCTGGGAGGGAGGGAGGGAGGGACTGGGTTTGTGACAACCAGAAAGAGTGAGGGAGGAATGGGTGGGAGAAAGAGAGCGGGTGAGGGTAAGAGAGAGAGAGAAATGCTGGGAAAACAAAGAAAGTATGGGAGAGTAAGAGACATATGGAGAACGAGAGGTGGGTCTAAACACACACATGTGGAGGTGCGTAAACACACACACACAACACACACACACACATACAGATGCACAACATAAGCTTCCTGGACAGAATGTGTCCATCTGGGCCCAAAGCCATCAACCAGCTCTAGTTATCCAGGACCCAGGTGTGTGTGGTTGACCTCTAACCCTGTCTTTTGACCCACAGGAAGTACCAGGCCATCTAGTCTGATAGTGACCTGGCCTCTCATAGGCTCTCTGGCTCAGGGGTCAGGGGTCAGGCCTGGCGGGTAGGAGAAGAGTTGACCTAGCTACACAACCCTGGGTAGCCGGAACTGGTTGCTCATTCACACATGTGTGTGTTTATGTGTGTGTGTGTGTGTGTGTGTGTGTGTGTGCAACCATGTGTAGTGTGTAGATGCTTATACTGTATGTGTCTCTCTGCAAATGTACGTGCATGCATGTGTGTGTGCATGGGCAAGTGTGTAGGTACTTGTATGTTTGTGTGTGTTACTGTGTGTGTGTCTGTGTGCATGTGTGTTTGTGTGACTGTGTAGGGGCTTCTATTTGTGTGGGTGTGACTGTGTGTGCATTTGTGTGTGTGCGTGTGTGTGTTTGCGTGGCGTGCGTGTGTGTGTGTGTGTGTGTGTGTGTGTGTGTGTGTGTGTTGGACCAGTCAGGACTGAGAGTACTCCCCAGCAGATGGGAGGTGAAAGGAAGAGAGACAATATGGTAAGCTAGGGTTACACCTTCCCTATGCATGGGTCCATTGTAGAGGGAGGGAGGGGGGAGGGAGGTAGAGGTTGAAGGGGAGGTAGATAGGGGGTGAGGGAGGGTTGTGGAGTTGTGGGGGGGGAGGGTCAGAAAGGAGGAAGAGGGCTCCCAGGCGGCGCCTCGGTTAGTCGCTGGCTCTCGCGCGCGTCGCGCGCGCGCTCGCTCGCGCTCTCGAGCGATCGCTCGCTAGCGCTCGCGCCGCGTCGTCGCGCGAGCGCTCGCGCTGCTCGAGCGCTGTGTCTCGAGCGCTCGCGCGTCGCGCGCGCTCGCGCGCGCGTCGATAGAGCAGATAGAGGAGCGTTAGCAGAGATGACGAAGCAAGACTCTCCACAAGAGGTGAGACAGGGTTAGTGTTTGTCATTTATATCTGAAGAGAGACTTCAGTCATCAACCTTTTAATCTGTGTAATTACTGGTCTGGTCATAAACACTCTAACTCCATATTAAGTCTCCATTTCTCCCACACACGTTCACACACTGGCTCATATCCACATATTCAATGAAAGATTCGAGTAGGGTTCTGACTCCCAGCATGTGGTAGAAATGACAACAAAACAAACTCTTTCCTGTCGTCTTCTGCCATAGAGAGCATCCCCATCAAAGCCGTGACTGGTCACCGTGGGATCGAGAGGTTTGATTGACAGGTCACATGGTGCTAATGGTCCTACTGCAGGGGCCAGGAGGCGGGAGGAAGCTGGAGGAGGCATCGCTAATTGAAATTCCTTCAGCCATGTCTGGCTGAGCCACGCTACCTAAATGGCCTAGCCTCAGAGCAGAGTGTGTGTGAGTGTGTATGTGTGTGTGAGTGTGTGTGTGTGTGTGGTGCGTGTGTGTATGACTGAACCCAGCCTGAGAGTACAGAGATTGAAGCACATGGCCTCCACATGGCAAAGCTCTCTTTTATTAGGGCCAGGGGCCAGCCTGAGAGAGTGTGTGTGTGTGTGTGTGTGTGTGTGTCGCTAGAGAGACCAGAGGGGCAGGGTGTGTGTGTAGGCCAGGTGTTGGTTCTGCTGATCAAGCTGGTGTAGCTGAGATACTGTAGCTAGTCAAATGTACAGAACCAGGTCCAGTCTGTTTGATTCTGAAGGGAGCCCCCAGTACCCGGCATGGGAGAAGCACACACACAGAACAGAGCCCCAGTACCCGGCATAGGGGAAGCACACACACAGAACAGAGCCAGAGCAGACTGGGGGTGATGCAGATCACAGATGGATCCTGTCGAACATGACAGGCTACCTCAGGGAGCTGGGATCAGACAAGAAAACGATCTGCTGTGGATCCACGTGGGAACATGAATACATTGTCGAGATACAACGGAGATATGGTGGAGATATGATAAAGATACTGCAGAGATAATGCAGATATACAGGAGAGATACTGCAGAGATACTGGAGAGATACTGGAGAGATACTGAGAGATACTGGAGAGATACTGCAGAGATACTGAGAGATACTGCAGAGATACTGGAGAGATACTGGAGAGATACTGCAGAGATACTGCAGAGATACTGCAGAGATACTGCAGAGATCTGGAGAGACTGGAGAGATACTGGAGAGATACTGCAGAGATACTGCAGAGACTGGGAGACCTGAAGAGATACTGGAGAGATCTGCAGAGATACTGGAATGAGAGATACTGGAGAGTACTGCAGAGATACTGCAGAGATACTGG
>CAEFZP010002170.1:0-132500 GCA_903064625.1 Mallotus villosus
GTTGCCCCGCTAGTCTTCATCACGTTGTCTTCTTCAACATTCACGTCACTCTTCCCATATTTTTCAGTACTCTCGTAACTTCGCAGTTTTGTTTTAAACTCGCCGAACGTTACAGTGTCACTTGTCTGAGTGATGTACACGACGAATGGCTTGTATGAATCAGGTAGCCCTTTTACTACCATAGCCATCTGAAGCCCATCACTAATATGCTCGTCTGCTCTTCTCAATGACGTGAATATAGTCTCTGCTCGGATAATATAGTCAGTGACCGTTCATTGCTAGCCTTATGGAGCGAGGAAAGTTCACAATACAAACTCACAACGCGGGGCTTGTCCTTTCCCGCATAGTGCGCGCGAAGAATATTCAGTGCTTTTCTTCCATCACGTTTCGCGTCCCTCATTACCAATGACAAACTCTTGTTATCTAGACATTGCACTAGTTCTGCATATGCCTCACCGTTCTTTTCCTCATCTTCCGCGAGAGCTTCTTCGTCCTCCTCATCTATCTCCGGGTCTTTCGAGATAACTTCTCTGAGGCGACGTAACTCCATGTGCGCGAGGAACCTCGTTTCCCAGAGCTCGTAACTTTTCTCTTCACCGTCGAATAAAAGTCTGAACCACCTTTGGCCTGAATGACTGGGCCCATAACCTGTAGCGTTAGACATTTCTGCAGCAGTCTATCGTTATAACAGTCACCAATGTGGTTAGCTAGTACCTACTAGTAGTTAGCATTCACGGGAGAAAAGAGTACAGACTACCATTCTCTTTGGTCTGGAAACTCACAACTGACCGTTTATTCAGCACGTGCTCACAATAGCATTTCAGTGCACGCAGGCACACATGTTATAATGTGACGTCATTTGCATAGGCTATTTAACATGGCTTTGCTATATTATTAAATATGCTCAACAGACCTAATAACCTCCTTGCTTTCACTGCAGGCGCGCAAGTACGCTGGAGTGCTTTGTATAAGAGGAGAAATAAGTGTTGTTGTACCTTTAAATTTCACTGACCCACTTTCTCCGGCTGGGCTGTCGGGGAGCGCGCTCATGCCGGCTTGAATAATTGGGACTGCAAGGTGAATGTGAGGAGAATAGCTAGCAGGGAACGTCCCCATCAACCCGCCTGCGCAGGCGGTCGGCTCGATCAGACACATTCAGGGGATTCAGAGATGCGCGCACCGGAGAAGCCGAGAACGAGCCAATCAAGACCCAACATCAGTGATCCCTGTCGGTGCAATGATAAGGATTGATGAACTAGTTAGGTAGCCACCGAAGACAATGGAAAATCAGAACCTGTCTGATCCCGATAAGGTTTTACAGGGTCATGACTGCTCTTTGTTACCAATGTGTTATAGACTTGTAACAATTGATTAGGTTGTATAAAATAAATTAACGCTGCTGTCTCAAAAATGTCGGCAACATGGTAAATGTTTTATTATTTCACCCCATCCCCCTCTCTATTTTATCTTCTTAATTAAAAACACTCATCAATTATAAACACTCTGTAGCTCATCACTTCCCTCCTCCACATCCCTCTCTCCTTTTCTGCCCCCTCTCAGAGGCATGGAGGTAGTGAGGTAAAATGAGATGACAGGGAATGTACTCCACCAATAACGTCTCTCCCCATTTCACATTCCCTGCTGGGTGTACGTCTCCCCAGCAGCCCAGCAAGCAAATCACAACATCAGTCAAACGTTAGGACGTTCACGGTCCTCTGCCAGGCTCAGTCATTCACATGGCGACAGGGTTACTGTGCTGTCTGTCCATCAGACCGAGAGAGGGAGGGAGGGAGGGGGGGGAGAGGGGTAGAGGGAGATAAAGCGGGCGACAGAGGGAGAGACAGAGAAGAGAGGGAGAGGAAGAGAGAGAAAAGATAAGGGCCGGGGAGGGGGTAGGATGACAATCAAACAAGAAAATGTATGAGATGGATAGAGTAACAGAACACGAGCATTTGATATGCAGATGGAAAGGAAGGAGGTGAGATGGAGATCCATACTGGAGAGAGAGGAAGCGAGAGACAGCTAGAGATACTCGAGAGAGACAGAGCGATGGGTGCGAAAGAGACACTGAATACGTGTGTTTGTGTGCATGGATGCGTGAAAGAGAGAAAGATGGAGAGCGCTCAAAGAGAAAACCACAGTGATCTTTTAGTGCTTCCTCGCCGAGGCTGTAGATCTGCTTTGCTTTCACTGCTGGGGAGAAACTGCGGCATTGTGGGTAAAAGGAAAGCACAGAATGCTTGGCTTTCCAGATCTCCACTGATATCCATTCTAGCGTGTCCATCCAGCATGTGTCTGAAAAAAGACTACAGGACCAACAATGCAGCTAGCACTGCGGTGCCCCACTGTGCCGACCCACACACTTTAGATGTGTCTGACGTTCCTCTTCACCAGAGAAGTAGAGAGAATACGTGTGTGTTTGTGTGTGCACACGTTTGCTTTTAAGTGTGTGTTTGGTGAGTGCACGGGGCGCATTTTGTGTTGTGTGTGCGAGATGGTGCTGTGATTGTGTTCAAGCTGTGTGTGTGTCTATGTGTGTGTGTGTTTAATATTTAAAGTGTTCCCTATTAACCCAGTTCTGCTCCTTCCCAAGCCACTCTTGAGGAATACTACGACCACTTTTACACACTTCCCCAATGTCCATTGTGTGTTCCCAGATGTGTACGATCGCCAGGTTAGATTGATTTCATGTTAAGAGGGTTGGAATATTGCTGAAACTGGAAAAATATTTGTGTAAATACGTGTATTTTCCACCCCGCTCAGCTTCCTTAATGAGACGTGCAGCGTACAGCACACACACGCCACTCGACACGCGTGAGTAAACCTGCCTGCATGTGTGTGTGTGTGTGTGTGGCGACAGGAAGGCTCCTGGGAAATTCTTTACTTCCACTCCACTGGACACGTTCAACGTTCTTCACTACCTCTCCAGACGGTGTTCCACTTCCTCCTCCTGCTGTGGACGACCTGCTCTCTACTATGACTACTACTACTGCTGAAGGGTGTTGTGGAGCTTTAGAACTGCTTTTTTCATGTATTTATGCTGGGCCTTGTGTAACCATCATGTGTAACGTGTGAATGCCTACTGCCATTGGCTCTGCCCTGCATTTCCTGATATGGATCTGATTGGCCGACAGACAGCAGGCTGCCCCGGACACCCGGCTGAACAGCTGACGTGTTGTCATATGAAGGCATTGTTTTGATATCAGCTTAGACAGATTAGTGTGAATAATACAATGGGGATGACATGTGAGTGAGTGAGTGAGTGATGGTGTCTTTGCGTGTGGTGTGTGTGTGGGAGGATGGCAGGACGGGTCATGACCTGAGCAGAAAGGCTGCTCTTATGTATTTGTGTGTGTCTGTCAGACGAGTGTGCGAGACAGAGAGAGAGAAAGAGGGGAAGGAGGAAGGGGCTTTGAATGTAGACGTGCTGGGCGGGGGGTATCTCTGTGGAGGGCTGGGGGCACAGAGGGGCGAGAGGAGGCACCATAATACCATCTGTCTCCAGTGATTCACCCCTTACAGGATAAACAAGATTAGGATGAAAACAACAGACTGACTCCATCGCTGCTACTGTACGTGGTGGTAAAAACAACAACACTGCCAATGATAGAAGGACATCTGCCATGGCCAATGACAGAAGACCATCTACCATGGCCAATGACAGAAGACCACGCTGCATATTGATTAGAAATGGATCCACATCTGTATACACACATTACCAGTACCTATAAATGCACTTTGAACTGAAAACCATGACACGGGCTTCGTTTGAACTAGCTAGTTATTGTGACAACAGGCTTACTTGAAGTTAGACATCTTGAGTCATGTTTCAGTGTGATAAGAAGACACTTCACTTGTTCACTGTTATGTTTGTACTGGAATGAGGCTCAATGACAACTAGATAGACGCAGCTGGGGTTACAGACACACAGACACACAACATTCTTTCCAGACATCCGGGTTATAAAAATACAACGTTTGCCTGGATTTCACCCAGATTATTGCTCCAAAAATACCGTCCGCTAAAGCCCGATCTTAATCTGAAAACTAATCTAAACCTCCCACGCTGTGCTGATGTCACACACACACACACACACACACACACACACACACACACACACTACACACACACACGCACACACACACATACACACACACACACACACACACACACACACACACATACACACACACACGCAAACCAAAACCAATCCCTTCCTTCCCCCATCTCTACACCCTCTCTATTCCTGTTTCTCTACATGATGGATTTGATTTGTCGTCTCCAGGAACTTCATTTCTGCATGAATCAGCTCTCAGTGAATATGCCACATCACACATTCCATTGGACTGGGAACACATTCATATCAAACCAAACAGCACAGAGGTCAAGACCATATCACTCGTATCGGATTGATAAACAATTCAGCAGTGGTGTGTGTGTGTGTGTCTGTGCTTGTGTGTCTGTGTGTGTGTGTGAATGGTTTTACAGAGGATCAAGGTCCTCTTGTTGTCATGGACAACCTTTGGAAGCCCCATCGACATCTCCTTCTCATCCCCTATCTTTATATCTGCCTCTTTATTTCCCTCAAGGGCATGTATGTGTGTGTGGTTGTGTGTGTGTGTGTGTGTGTGTGTGGTGTGTGTGTGTGTGTGTGTGTGTGTGTGTGTGTGTGCTTGCGTTTGCTGCTAGTGTTGTGAGTTTTACTGAAGAGACTTCAAGGCATTGCTCCACAACAGAGAAACCCATATCCTCTTGGGAGCCAATTAGAGTCCCGGGGAGCGGATGAGACGCCCAGAGGGGGGGTCTGCCCAGAGGGGGGGGTCTGCAGATATACCTCCTGACCCCTAACCCCCCCTCTACACACTGCTCACCCCAACATGGACACACATCCAGCACAGACAGACAGACAGACAGACAGACAGACAGACTGACAGACAGACAGACAGACAGGCAGGCAGGCAGGCAGGCAGGCAGGCAGGCAGACAGACAGACAGACAGACAGACAGACAGACAGACAGGCAGGCAGGCAGGCAGACAGACAGACAGACAGACAGACAGACAGACAGACAGACAGACAGACAGACAGACAGACAGACAGACAGACAGACAGACAGACAGACAGACAGACAGACAGACAGACAGACAGACAGACAGACAGACAGACAGACAGACAGACAGACAGACAGACAGACAGACAGACAGACAGACAGACAGACAGACAGACAGACAGACAGACAGACAGACAGACAGACAGACAGACAGACAGACAGAAAGAACCTCCTGTTCCTTTCCTACTCTCTGATTCTTTCCTTTCCTTCCTCCATTGTCTCCCATGTCTATCATGACTACAACGTGTGTGCTATGTACATGTTTGTGTTGCTCATGGACCTGGACTTAGTGTCTGCTCCTCTATGTCAGACCACTGCTCTAATGCATCCACTTGTCATGACAGACAGCACCTTGACTCCACCCAGCTTTCCAGGGGGAATGCCAAAACAGCTAGTTGCCCAGGCAACCATTCTCTTCCGTCCAATCAGAGAACATTTTATGGGGGTCTGGGGGTAAGCCTGTACAATAATGAATAATACCAGCATATGATATGCATAGAGATTAAGATTGACATTTATGCATGAATACAAAATCTCCTATTGAAATACTACTGTGGTATTTCAGTTGATGTTCTGTCTCTTTTAGAAATCTTCTGAAAGTCTGAATGCTGAGATATGGGCATATGACTGTCATCTTTATTCAAACACAAACTCCACACACATTAAAGATGCTGTAAAGCAAATTCCATGAGTTGCTTCTCAGTACATTATATACGTGTGAAATGAGTTCCTGAAGGCATGTGCAAACACAGACTTTATTTAATATATTTCCAATAGCTGAGTCCAAAGAGGTGGACAAATGTATAAATGTGTCACTTGTACACACAATTTGAATATATCGATGTGTTCAGGTGTTAAGATAAATTCAGACGACCTATGAACAAAGAATTGTTCTGTGAATCAGAAGTGTTGGAGTCATGTCATTGTATTCCCCCCCTGCTGGTGGGAAAGTGTTTTACTGTCGATTCCCATTGAAAACGCAGGTAGTGAATGTTACCTCAAAGTATGTTCTTCTAGTTGCTATGTTTGAGACCTCATGTCATGTGTCATTAATTCATATGTAATCTATGTAAGACTATGTTATGCACACCAATACCGTATTTCTGTACACATTTTGAATGGTCTATGGTGACTGTATAGTTAATAAAACAAGGCTTGATTTTTAGAAGAAACATTTTACAGGAATTGTGAAGGTATAAGGTTAATATCAATATTTGTCCGTTGACCAATGCAAAGGATGTCAACCATTTGCAGCAATAACCTGCATTCACAAGACACCAGTAGATGTCAGTATATACTTTATTTTAACCACTTGATCTGCCCATCCTATTCTATCAGGACATCCGAACATCAGCCTTAGTTTTGGTTTCATTTTGCCATTTATTATATCATACATAGGATTTACTGTACAATAATACAGAGCCTCTTCAAAACATTGACAATCTAAGAAATGCTATAATAACGAGAGAGAGGAGAGAGAGAGAGAGACATAGAGAACGAGAGGAAGATAGGCTATATATATAGAGAGAGAGAGAGAGAGAGAGAATGTGTGTTTGTGTTGTCCCCCACCTGTCCGCGAGGGGGGACATTTTCCCGGTACCCGGTTACCATACGTGTCTCGGTTGCGCGATTAATCCCTCTCAGCTGACGTCAGGAGAAATGGCGGACCAGGATGGCAACGACGCATCTCCGGCCGAGTCCCAAGGTGAGCACTTCTCGACATCAAAGTTTACTTTAGGAACTTTGAGTTAAAAGTGTAAACTAAGATTAGGTATCATAATTTACGACGAGCCTTCACTTGTTCAACACCGGGGTTTTAGTTTGGACGGGAATTAAAGCGATTGGAAGCAGCTCTGGCCCGGTCACGGGAATGGGATTAACTATCAACCTGATAGTCTCTGAACCAGTTGATGAAACTAATTGTGGCTTTACTGTTCTTTATCTCTATCTATATTTCCCTAAATATTCTGTTTTGACATCTGGGTAGCCTGTTAGTCTATAGACTACCTGTTGAGCGTGAACAGCGTTTAACACAGTTCCCTAGAATTCCCAGCGCGCTTGACAGGTGAATTCCTGATGATCTCATGCGAGAGGAAAGACGGAAATAATTACATCGTGACAGGTGTTACGTGTCTGTCATTTGACATAGGCCTGGTTTGAATCCAAATCAAATGACATAAATGTGTGTATTGACGTTGCCGTAACAAAAGTGACCATTGCAAATGAAATTTGTAGTTTAGAGTTGTAGTTTAGAGTTTAGTCAATCCCCGTTTAGCATATAATTTCTGTGCAGACTTTGGGCCTAACGGAGATTGTCAATAACCTCTTCAATTTAATCAGATTTTTTTATACACATGTATAACTGTAAAATACCGTTGATTTTATGATTGAAAGGCTGTTTCGCGGTTGTTTGAAAGAATGGCCAAACCTAGTTGTAAGGAGTGGTGAATGGCCCACTGTGTGAGGAGGGTGTGTGTGTGGTTAAAGAGTAAGTGTAGGGTTACAGTGTTACCCTGTGCTGCAGGGGGACAAAGATCAGATTGCTAACCCTTATAAACTAAAGGTGTGTGTGTCTTATATACAAATAGCATAGCAGGGAAGATAAATGCAACAACAATAGGCATTTAGGATTATCCTTAAAAGAAGAAAAGCATGATGTGCACACGTGCACACATACATACACTAGTAGAATGTCTTGAACTTTCAAGTCACAGCATAACACTGACCTGTACACAGTCTTATCACATCCCACACATCACACCCCCTTAGTGTAAAGCCTAAGTGGGCCAAGACTCTTGATAAAAATAGACGTTGGGAATTTTGGTTTATGAAGGTTAACAGGCATGTTTGCATGATAAAATTCAAAGACCTAAACCATAATTGTTGCTGAGCCAAAATGGCTGCCAGCTAGAGCAGTGCCTATAAGCTCTGCATGGCTGCAGTCAAACATCCCGGAACATGTTGGAACCCACGGCTGCAACTGCACATAGTGTTTGATCTCTGTGTGTTTAGGTTGGTGCAACTGGAGATATATGTAAACAGAGAGTGTGTATGTTGTTCTTGTACTTGTATAGTGTGTGTGTGTGTGTGAGAGAGAGAGAGAGAGGTCTGATCCATAACTCAGCCACTCTTGTCCTTGTGCCAAATCAAACTTGAGACCTCAGCAATATCTCCATAAGTATCCTCCCCCTCTATCTCCTCCTCTCGTTCTATCTCTCCCTCTCTCTTTCTATCCCTCCCTCTCTCTTTCTATCTCTCCCTCTCTCTTTCTATCCCTCCCTCTCCCTCAGTCACTCTCTCAGGTGACCGTGTTGCGGCAGCACGAAAGCAGCATCAGCAGCTGTTTGTGTGTGTGTGTGTGTGTGTGTGCGCGCACACTTCTGTATGTCCACTACAGTAGTCTGTACCATGTCCATAGGTCTGGTGTAATGCCCTCTACCCTAGTAGCAGAGCCCTTTCCTAAAGACTACTTCAAGTAGCCAATGAGAGAAAGACCCCACGTAGAAAGAGGAAATGCAAATGAGCCACTGGCCCTTTAAATGGATCGAAGGAATGGCATATAGAGTACGTACAGACGGCACACAAACTCTCCTCACTGTTGGCTGCATGAGCGCAGTATTGAAGCAGTCAGGTTGGTGCACTGGGGGCTTTGTGCACACAAGATGGAATAATACTTGTCATGCTTGTAACCCCCCCGCCCCATCCTCCTCTCGCTCTCTCTCCTCTCTCCTTTGAATCATCCTGCCATCACATTTATCACTCCCTCTCCGACTATCACTTTTTTTCCCCCCTGTGTGCTCCTCTGCGTGCTGTCGTCGTCCTGGAAACCATTTACCGGAACCGGCTCACCTTCCCCCCCCCGGTTGAGCCGCACTTAATATTTCAGCAGACTCGCCATCGGTGTTGTGTGTGTGTGTGTGTGTGTCAAGCAGACCTAGAGAGAGATGGTTGTCTGGACAGCAGCATCGCCTGAAGGGAATCTGAGGAGTTGAGAGCCGAAAGAGGAGTTCTGTTCATCTCTTCGTATCTAGTCCCTGTGGATTAAGTTCTGTCCTCTAAGCCTGGCTGGACGCTAAAATCTCTTCCTACGACTTCTTTTCGCCCTCTCTTTTTATTTAACCCTCTCTCTCTCTCTCTCTCTCTCTCTCTCTCTCTCTCTCTCTCTCTCTCTCTCTCTCCTACCCTCTCTCTCCCTCTGTTGCTCTCTCTCCTGACACTGCCGTCGCAGGCTGTTACTGGGTGAATGTGGGCACAGTGAACCGCTGTCTTCCTCTTCCGCCCCCTTTTCTCTTTCTCTCCGTCTGTCTCGCTGTGTCGTCCCTCCACCCTGTCGTCCCTCCACGCTGTCGTCCATCCATCACTCTTCTCTCACTCGTCGGCCTCCTGGACGTTCGCTTCGTCTCTCTCCTCCCCTCTGGTGTCATCTCTCTCTCTCTCTGTCTCTCTGCTGTGTGGATCCGGCCAGGCTGTCGAGGTGCCCTCCACAGCCACTCTGCGTTAGCCGCTAGCTGGGACACTGCTAGCACAGGGGAGGGGGGGGGGTAAGACGGGTGCTGACTAACCACTCACTCCTCACCGCCACACCAGACTTGGAGGCAGAAGGGGGGCCATCCCCCTGTCCCACACCTGCCCCCCCCCCTTTCGCGGGGCGGGGTACAGGTAGGGGGGCGTGTTGCTAGCGTGCTAGCAAGCCCCCAAGGATGCCCGCGGGCCGCTTGAAAGGTGAGGCGGGGGGAGGAGGAGGAGGAGGGGCGCGGGCGCAAGGAGACGCTGAGGAAGGGGGACAGCCGCTCGGCCATCCCGGCCCTCTTCACCATCTCTGAGGAAGAGGAGGGACAGAGACGAAGGGCCGCCCGCAGGACCAAGAAGAAGTCAGGTACCCACGGAGATGGAGGGGGGAGAAATGTGATCGAATGGGGCCAGAGGGGGCCGATGGGGGGAGGAGAAAGAGGGGTAGAGAGAGGTTGTGGGAAGGATGGATTAAAGGGTGAGGGAGGGTAAAGGACACACGCCGAGGTGTTTCGTCGTGGAGCGATGCCATTATTTGTAGAACGATTGTTTTTTTTGCTGGAGTGGTCGAACACAAACACCGTACAGTCTGAAAGTTGACCGTCAGCCAGTCATCACGTTATCTGCCAGGCAGGTGCTTAGGAGAGCCAGGGATGTGTGTGTGTGTGTGTGTGTGTCTGTCACATGGGGCAGAAAGCTTCAACACAGTGTTTGTCTGTGTGAGTGTGTGTATTTCTGTGTGTCACTGTATTTTTGTGTAGGGAGAACAGTTGTATTCTGAGAGGAGAAGGGGGAATTGTAGAGAGAGAGAGAGAGAGAGAGCGAGCATGGGAGATGCATAGTCGAAGTCGAGACATTCCTCTACTCTCCCATTCTCTGTCAGTCACAACACTGGGGTATGACAGAACATTGAGCTACAGTGACCTCACAGGAAGACTGACTGCTACCAAACAACAGGCTAGTGATGCCTTCCCTCCGGGTGGGGTGTGTGTGTGTGTGTGTGTGTGTGTGTGGTATGTGGACGTGTTGACGCATACAGAGTTACTACAACATTTCTCGGTAGGCTGACAGACTGACCTCCCAATCCTGTCTGGTTGGTTGCTAATGGCTGCGGTACAGCTTCGGGAGCTCACCTCTCTCTTTCTTTCTGCTGCATCATTGTGTGTGTGGGCCCCTCCTCTTGTTTGCTCTTGGGGAGTGACCTGTTAGCCCCTCCCACTATGAGCAGGTCTCCCACAGGTCTGACAGCGTAGCCGGCCTGCATGCTTCTGAATGGCAGCAGGTCACCTGTGTTTGCGTGTGCGTGTGCGTGCTGAAATCAGCTGAGTGTGCAAGAGATGGCAGGGGCAGCAGTAGAAGAACAGCTATGTAGTCACTCTGCAGTGCCAAGAGACAATGTACTTGCACGTGCGAGGGTTATTGTCAATGGCAGCTTCGCAACCTGTCCTGTGTGTGCCTGCCTGCATGCATGTTTGTGTGTGTGTGTGTGTGTGTTTGAGAGAGAGAGAGAGAGAGAGAGAGTGTGACGTCCTTGTGTTTGCACATAGTCCTGCCCTTGTGAGATAACATTGTACGGTAGTTGCAGTGGACAGTTGGCCGTTTGCTCTGGTCTCTCAGCTCTCTGCTGGTCATGCCGTGCGTGGTCACATGACCCATCATCCCACATGGGACCTGCCAGCTCCCTCTGGACGCTTCATTCTCTGGCCAAGTCGTGTGGAAGGAAGTTGGAAAGTGAGGCTGGGACTGAGACTAGGGTTGGGGCTGAGGCTGGGGCAGAGGTTAGAAGGAAGCCTCCACTTGTGGGCAGAGGCTGAGGCTGAGGCTGAGGCTGAGGCTGAGGCTGAGGCTGAGGCTGAGGCTGAGGCTGAGGCTGAGGCTGGGGCTGGGGCTGGGGCTGGAGCTGAGGCTGGGGCAGAGGTGAGACGGAGGCTGGGGCTGGTAGGAAGCCCTGGGTGCTTCTCATGCTCGGTGCAGCACTCTGGGGATCCTGCTGTAATGAGCGGAGCACTTTAGACATGAATAATACAGGTGGAGAGAGACAGACCGGAGAGGGAGGCCGAGTTAAGATACCTCTTTTTTCCCGGCAAGGTCTTTATGATAGGGATGATGATGAGTGTCATGACATAAAACACATTCATCACATATTATGGGGTATACAGCTCTATATTTACAACAAGAAAAGTGAACACCAGACAGTATCTTGTCTCAATAAACTATTATGGTATATTTTCATACTTGACACAGAAATGCAGATCCACACTACTTCACCACACTGTTGCATTCTCCAATAACTTATTTCTCTCATCATGGGAATGGAGCATTAAGACAAATGAGCTTTTCCTCCAGTGTGGATCACCCACTCTACCCAAGCTTGTGCCCAGACCAGAGTGCCTGTCATGGGCCTTTACCTTGGTCTCTATCCCCAGCCGGCTGGAGCTTAGCGTTAGCTTAGCATTAGCGGCGGCTAATCCTCTCAGGGCGCGGAGGCCCACCCCTCCAACCCCCAGACCTGGGAGAGCAGAGCACTAATCACTGACCATTTAATCTGAGCAGCAACGGAGGGGAATGGAGGGGGCAGGACACACACACACACCAAAGGGAGGGTCAGATTAAACAGTCTCTCGCACATAGGAAGGGGGTGTGTGTTCTTGGAGTGGGGCCACAGCTTGGCAAGCACGCAGAGTCAGTTTCAGACAACAACAGTGACACCCTCCATATCTCTCTCTCTGTCGCCTCTTCTTCGTTTCGTACCTTTTGCACTGGATGCAGCCGATTTGAGAAATCACTTGTGGCTCTGGATTTTTCTTTTATTTCTGTTCTGACTTCCTTCCTATTGGCTGGATTTGGGATCTGGGTATTCCTCCCTGGGATGTAGTCGGACGGAGGGAGGGCTCCTTTTGAAGCTCCCATCTCAGTGGGGGGGGGGAAGGCGGACGTGTAGCCAGGGCAGGGGGGGTCCCATCCTGGGGCTGGTCCCCCTGGAATGATGATGAGCCAGACTCCAGGTAACCAAAACAACGATCCTCCCTTCTCCTTTACCTCCTTCCAGCTAACATCTGCAGCATTATCCAGACTGGCCTTTTGTCTTTTTGGCAGTTTGGGTGGGGGGAGGGGTATTTCTGGGTGAGGGGGTGTAGGTATGGGTGAAGTAGGGGGAAGGTCTGGGTTAACGTATGGTCCAGGTCTGGGTGAAGTAGGGGGCAGGTCTGGGTTAACGTATGGTGCAGGTCTGGGTTAACGTATGGTGCAGGTCTGGGTTAACGTAGGGGGCAGGTCTGGGTGAGGGGGCAGGTCTGGGTTAACGTAGGGGGCAGGTCTGGGTTAACGTACGGTGCAGGTCTGGGTGAAGTAGGGGGCGGGTCTGGGTTAACGTGTGGTGCAGGTCTGGGTGAAGTAGGGGGCAGGTCTGGGTTAACGTATGGTGCAGGTCTGGGTTAACGTATGGTGCAGGTCTGGGTTAACGTACGGTGCAGGTTTGAGGGCTCGAGGCAGTGAAGGGTAAACTCTTCCACACACAGCAGGCCAGCAGTGCAGGTTGCAGAACACACAGATCTGTGCACCAGCGAGCAGGGAAAGTTCCCTGGCTCTCCCAGGCTCTGTTTGTGACAGATGGGGTCTGAAAAGGGGGGGGTTGAGGAGGAGTCTAAGCTCCTTTTGGGGGTTTGGCTGCTCTAGCTGGGCCGATAGGTGGGGGGCTGGCACAGGGAAGAGCCTTTTGAAGCATGTGAAGCGATTTGAAAGCCCTCAGGATTACTGGTGGAGCAGGGAAGGAAAGAACCAGAGAGAGAGAGCGAGAGAGAGAGAGAGAGAGCGAGAGAGAGTGTGTGTGTGTGTGTGTGTGTGTGTAGGACCGAGGTGAGGCCCGGTGAATCTGCTCAAGCTCAGGGTCGGGACCTTGGACCTCTCACCCCTGCAGCGAGAGGAGGAGGGGGTCGAGTTGGACCTGGGACTCTGATACATATGCTGCCCCTCCCCCCGTAGAGCACACAAGGACAGAGGGGTCGAAAGTAGGACGGCAGAAACATCCAGAAAGTATTATCCCCAAATGACCCAATTTCTTTGATCTGAGAAGATGGTCATTTAGCTTAAGTCTTGTCAAAATGGCAGTCAGGGCGTCATCTCTGTGTGTGCGTCTGTCATTTTGACACATTCCCAGTATGCGTCAGAGAAAGTCTTGGGTCCACACCTGTGTTCGCGTATCAAAGCTATGACCTGTATCTCCATATCCTTTCCTCGCCACAATGTGACCTATGACCCCGGGTGACAACTCTACCGGGGGTGAGTTCAGGCTGCCTCGGAAACCACAGCTCTGAACCCAGAGCCAAGAGCCAAGACGGTGTATCAGGGCCAGGGGTGGAGGCTGTTTAGGACTTAGTCTTGACAGGTTTTAATATCCTCTCCTCTGCCGGACAGAACATTCTCTTCAAGCGAAGGGGACATTTCTGCAATTGTCCGAACATTAGCAATGTAAGCCTGTGACTCTGGAACGTAGCTATTTGTGCCAAACTGGGTTAAGGAGGGTTTAGCAGCATATCCTCTGGTCAGCCATAACACTGAATGATCCAACACTACACTACAGATGTGTGTATCAACCGACCAGCCAGATACAGTGTGTGTGCTTGATAGATACAGTGTGTGTGCTTGATGTGTGTGTGTGAGACAGAGAGAGTTTCAGACGTTTCGATGCTTGTAGTCTTCCCTGTAGCTCTGTGGAAGTGCGGTCGTTTCTCCCACCAATGTTAGCCTTTCTTAAGGAGCCAGTCCTCATACATCTTTATTTATGTAATCTATCAATCTATTCTTCATTAAGTAGTCCCCCTCCCCCCCATACGTACACACACACACACACACACACACACACACAGACTACTAGCATAATCACTGTCTGGTTGCTAGGCATCTCAGTGGGGGAGGAGGACTAACTTATCTTCAGAATGACTTCTTCTGCATGTCAAGGTGTGTTTGTATGTTCAGTAAACCTTGTAGAATTGTGCTTATGTAGGCCCAGTCCAGCCTAGCACTGTTGTCTATCCCAGCCTAGCCCAGCCCAAATGATTCTAGCCCAGCCCAAATGATTCTAGCCCAGCCCAAATGATTCTAGCCCAGCCTAGCCCAGCCCAAATGATTCTAGCCTAGCCTAGCCTAGCCTCACCAGCGTGACAGTATCTGTTGCATAAGCAGGTACAACAGAGAGACAATCAGGACAGTCAGTACAGTAGACACACAAAAGAGACAATAGAATAGCGTCTGACATACAATACTTCTGGATGTATGATGTCACCCAGCTAGCGTGGCTGAAAGGGAGCTAGAGAGGCCCATTGTGTTCTGTATGGACAAGGACGATAACCAACCTGGGAAGGTGACTTATTATGGTTGGTGTCGGTGTAACCCTAACCCTTAGTGTTGTCGAGATCATGTAAACCAACAATTTCATTTTTTTAATAGTGGACGATGGAAGTTCCATAAAGAACCTGACACTGGTTTTGGTTAACCAGCGGAGCCGTCAAGACCATGTGACTGCTATTAAGAAAGGAGGGGGAAATTGACAGTGGTATCTCTCCCTGACTGGTTCAGGGAGTCAAATCTATCTGGGTTTCTGAGCCCAAACTGGGTCACGGAGGCTTATTTCGGCTCTGTTTTCTGGGACAGCTTTGTCCCTGTGGTGCCTCCAGACTGGATCTCTGGCTCTGAGCAGCCTGGCGGCCATCTTGGATGTTCTGTGTGGTAACCAGAGCTGTCGGAAGCCTGCCTGGGGGTAAAACGCAGCCTCATGGTCCACTGCCAGTCCCTATCCCACACCAAGCAGGGGGTGCTGAGTCACCGCTCTGTTGTGATTGGGTCGTTCATCAATCGATGCTGTGGGAGGGGAGAGAGTTTTGGTGTTGTCAGGTCACACAGACACACACACACACACACACACACACACACACACTCTCAGCCCTGCTCACTTTTTATCTCAGTCACTCATCACACATGTCGATGTCTGGGTAAAGTCCAAGTTTGTGTGCATGCGTGTGTGTGTATACGTCTATGTTGTAAATGACTATTGATCTGTGTCTAAAGAGACAAACACCCAGAGCGTGGAGTGGGCTGTTTTGGAACACATTGTCAATAAAGTTCCAGTTCGGTTGCATTGCTGGCTTTCCCAGCCATCTGACAGCTCATTAACATAAGCATTGTAAACGAATGACACGTCACTCTGGCCCAGTCAATCGGAAGACTTACAGAGAAGAACAAGTTGTCCGATAGGGTTCTTTGTTTGTACATAAATAACCAAAACCACAAGCCTCCAAAGAAAGTCGATTGAAATGACCACCAAGTGGACTCGACCGATGCACAAACAAGGTGTCTTCTGTCTCCTTCTCTACTTCATGGGCACATCAAACACATTTACAGGCTAACAGACCTGAGCCAGTGACCCGACCAGTGTGTGAAGTCAGTGGTGTGTGTGTGGGGGGGCGGGGGGCTGGTGTGTGGACTTTACCGCCTGTCCTCTCTACAGCACACAGGTTACCACCTGGAGTCCATGGAGGGATTTATGAAGCAATCAGGACCAGAGAGAGAGAGGAGTGTGTGTTTATTTAGTGTGTGAGGATAAAGGGCTGTTTGGACGCCGGTTGGGTTTATGGTGCATTCTTGGTCCACAGACCATTAAGACCCCATCAGAGGCGTGTTCAGCCCCTCCCCCCTGCTGTGCTCCAGTAAAACACGATTTTGAACCCTTCGAACAACGCCTTGCTCTCGTTGAACGCACCTCTGATCTTGTGATATTCATGTATCTCCTCTCTCCCTCTCCTTATTTCACTGTCCTCCCTCCCTCCCTACCTCTCTCTCCTTCCCTCCCTCCCTCTCCTTCCCACCATCCTTACTTCTCCTCCCTCCCTCTCTCTCCTTCCCACCCTCCTTACTTCTCTCCCTCCCTCTTTCTCCTTCCCACCCTCCTTACTTCTCTCCCTCCCTCTCTCTCCTTCCCACCCTCCTTACTTCTCTACCCTCCCTCTCTCTCCTTCCCCACCCTCCTTACTTCCCTCCCTCCCTCTCTCTCCTTCCCACCCTCCTTACTTCCCTCCCTCCCTCTCTCTCCTTCCCACCCTCCTTACTTCTCCTCCCTCCCTCAGGCTCGGACACGCTGCCCAGACCGGAGGAGGGGAGGGCAGCCGTGTCGCCGTTGAGTCGGCCCAGCTCCTCAGGGTCCGGGCCGGGCCACAGCCCCTCCTTCAGCACCACCCCCACCCCCACCCTGACCACCAGCCCCACCCTGACCACCACCAGCCCCCAGCAACAATACTGCCTCCAGACCAGGTACGAAATGACAACAAGACACCGTCAGACTCGGTGACGATGCAATTCTTCTCAGGTCGTCTGTGGATCGATCCAGACCCCGTCGGCCATTTTGAATTGTCATGTCGTATGACAAGTGGGTCATGCTTACTGCGCCTGTTTAGCTGACATCAGACTGAAGTGGAGTGTGATTGGTTGTCCTGAACTGTGGTTTTGCGCTGCAGAGCTGTCGGTCCACAAGATTGACGAGAGGCAGAGGCTGGCACGGGAACGCCGCGAGGAGAGGGAGAAACAGATCGGTGTGTATCCTTCAAGTCCCCTCTCTCTCTCTCTCTCTCTCTCTCTCTCTCTGTCTCACTCCCTGACTCTCTTTGTCCCTCTGTCTGTCACTCACTCACTCACTCGCACTCTCTCCATCTGTCCACCCGTGCTTGTACGAGTACTCATTCCTCTTTCCACCAAGGCAGTGATGCCGGTTCAGAGCCAGTACTGGCATACAGTAACATCATGTCATGGCTCTCAGCTCTTAGAAAGTTCACAAGTTGAACCAACTGCAAACCGGCACTAACAACAACCCAGAACCAGAACTAGGTTTGTGTTAGTGGAAAGGGGGTATCATTAGACTTCTACCAGCTCCCTTTATACAGATGCTAGTATGAGTTGCAGTCCCCCCTTACACTCCCTCCCTCTGTCTCTTTCCCCCCTCTCTGTCTCTCTCTCCTGTTGCATGACTAAGTGAATGTGGCATGTTGCCGTGGTGAAGAGTCTGTGCCCCTGGCCGTTATATAAACAGTCAGAGCCCCTGTTGCCATGGTGCCCAGGTTGCATAAGAGGTCAGGGGTAGGAGAAGAGGGGTGGTGTGTGGGTTCCCAAACTTGGGACAATCATGAAGGAGATTTAGGGATGAAGTTAGCTGCAGATTGAGTGTGTGTGTCTGTGCATGCATTGTGTGTGTGTTGTGCGTGCGTTGTGTGTCTGTGCGTGTGTGGTAGGTTATATTCCCATTAGTGTTTCTACCTCTAGTGGAGGGATTTGTGCGAGAGCTAAAGCTGAGTCACATGACCCACAGCTGACCAACTGGTGTTTAAGCCTAGTGTGTGTGTGGTGTGTTTGTGTGTGAGAGAGAATACACACGCATCCAGTCTGCCTCTAACTATCAGGAGTTTTACACAGTTAATGAATGTCATTTTTTTTAGATTGTCTCAGTGACGTGTGTTTGTCTGGGGTAATTGGATGGGGGCATAAAGTGTTAATGTAAAGGTGTGCGTTTGTGTGTGTGTGTCTCTCTCTGTGTGTGTGTGTGTCCAGCTGTGCGGGAGTCCCAGTGGCAGGAGAGGGAGGAGCGGGCCAAACAGTACTATGAGAAACACCTGGAGGAGCGGAGGAGGAGGCTGGAGGAGCAGAGGGGGAAGGAGGAGAGGAGACGCGTCGCTGTGGAGGAGAAGAGACGACAGACACTGGAGCAGGAGAAGGTGGCGCACACACACACACACACACACGCACACAGGCGTTGAAACCCTGCCACGCCCTTGTCTCGGTTACGCCGTACAGTAGTATGACAGATGGATCAGGTTAGTGAGTACTAGTCAATCAAAACAACAACACTGCAACATTCCTAAGCCCTGCTTGGAGTTTGGACCTGAGAGTGTGTCAACCTGCTGGCTCCCTGGTGCCGGGCGCTCATTCAGTACACACAGAACAGGAATACCTGCCTGCAGAGAACCAAGAACATACCTGGAATTCATTGAGATATTTTTAACGTGTATATGTACAATAAAGTCGAGGGAAGTTCTCTCATGACAATCAGAATGAAGACCTTACGATTTCCTGACATAGTGTAGCTGTATAGTTTGGGATTCTGAAGAGTGAATTTCTTTTGAGATTAGTTCCAGTACCAGGCATAATCTGTGTGTATATGACTTAGCTTCAGCGTGTTGACATTTACACTTACATTTAGTCATTTAGCAGACGCCCTTATCCAGAGCGACTTACAGTAAGTACAGGGACATTCTCCCAGAGGCAAGTAGGGTGAAGTGCCTTGCCCAAGGACACAACGTCATGTGTGGGAATGACGTCGGGAATCGAACTGGCAACCTTCTGATAACTAGCCCGATTCCCTCACCGCTCACCCACTTGACTTCCGTTGACATTGTTGACATGTTCAGACAGGGTGTGTGTTGTCTCCTATTGGCTGATTTTGAATTGAATGAACACAGACAGACTGTCCCCCAGACCTATGTCATTAGTCCCTGTTGTTAACGTGTAGTTGTGATATTGATGTTGTTGTTGTTGTTGTTTGTTTCTGCAGGCCCGTCATGAGGCAGTGATGCGCCGCACCATAGAGAGGAGCCAGAGAGCCAAGCAGAAGCCCAACCGCTGGTCCTGGGGCGGGCCCGCTGCAAGCTAACACACCCAGCACACCTGGGGGTAAACACACACACACACACCTGGGGGTAAACACACACACACACCTGGGGGTAAACACACACACACACACCTGGGGGTAAACACACACACACACCTGGGGGTAAACACACACACACACACCTGGGGGTAAACACACACACACACACCTGGGGGTAAACACACACACACACCTGGGGGTAAACACACACACACACACACCTGGGGGTAAACACACACACACACCTGGGGGTAAACACACACACCCACACACCTGGGGGTAAACACACACACACACACACCTGGGGGTAAAACACACACACACACACACCTGGGGGTAAAACACACACACCACACACCTGGGCGGGTAAACACACACCCACACACCTGTGGGTAAACACACACACACACCTGGGGGTAAAAACACACACACCTGGGGGTAAACACACACACACCTGGGGTAAACACACACACACACCTGGGGGTAAACACACACACACACCTGGGGTAAACACACACACACACACCTGGGGTAAACACACACACCTGGGGTAAACACACACACACACACACCTGGGGTAAACACACACACACACCTGGGGTAAACACACACACACACACCTGGGGTAAACACGCACACACACATACCTGGGGTAAACACACACACACCTGGGGTAAACGCGCACACACACATACCTGGGGTAAACACGCACACACACATACCTGGGGTAAGCACACACACCTGGGGTAAACACACACACACCTGGGGTAAACACATACACATGCCTGTGGGTAAACACACACACACCTTTCTGTTTAGATGTTGTTCTTGGCTTCCTGCCTTGCTACATTGCCAATGACAGGTTTAACTGATTTTCTTTTAGCCTTCCCTTTCTATTCTTGTGTGTGTGCGTGTGTCGTGTGTTCGAATGGTCAGCCGCATCCTGCTACTGTATGCTGACTCATACCCTGATCTGGCTCTCTTCCCCCCCCTCCCCCTCTCTCTCTCTATCTCTCTCTCTCGTTGTTTTTTTCCCTCCCCCTCACGGTCCAGGTTTTGTTGAGTCGGCTTTCCTCTATCCGCTCGACCTAGCCGGGCTGGAGCACCACCTCCAGGGTGCTTTCAGTGTCTATCGCAGATACGGCTTGAGCACCCAATGTGAATATACACCTTCAGCTAGCGTTAGCGGGCTAGCATTAGCAAGCTAGCTAGAGTACTGTGTGTCAACACCGGCCTGGTGCGTTAGCATGTTAGCAAACGTAGGCCTGTCTGAATGGCACTGTTAGCAGTAGCCGTTAACGGCAGAGAGTGTGATTTTGTGTTTTGCGCATGTTACCCTCAGAGGACAAGTATGGTAGACGGAGAACGTGTATTGCCTATCGCCCCACTCTTTGGTTTGGGGCAGGTGCACTCTCCTCAGAGCTAGCCATGTCTTACTACTAGCGATGTAACGCTAGTCCGTCCATGACTAACCCTAACTGACTATTTGTAGTTTGTAGAGTAGAACTATTACCCTCGCTCTCTCTCTCCCTCTCTATCTCTCTCTCTCTCTCTCTCCCACATACACACCCTCTCTCTTTCTCTATCTCTCTCATGGTGTAGGGTCTTATTTATCTTTGTGTGTTTGTTTGCAGACGCTGACAGGAGGTCAGTGTCGACCATGAACCTGTCCAAGCACACAGACCCAATCATAACCAAGCGCCTCTCCTACTCCTCCGCCACTCTCCTGCACTCGCCAGACCATCGAGGTAAATACACGCACACACATACACAGACACAGAGACAGACGCAAGTCAAACCAACGTCAAACTTCACATAGACGTTCTGCTGAAAGACACACACGGCGATAGATTGTGTCTGTGTCCTTTTGACTCCTTTTCTTCCTGCATCCCGAGTAAAGTCGGTCGCACATGGCCTCCTCATGTGACGTTCGATGTTGTGATCGAGTGGTAATGACATCGACTGTCCCTACGTGAATGGGTTCTCTTTCGGGGGAACGCTGCCCCCATTCCACGTGCAGTGGCGAGGTGGTGGCGGTGGTGCGGTCGTGTGCATGCTGTGTTTAGAGTCGTTGATGTAAGCTGCTCCTGAAGTTCATCCTGCCGTTTGTCGTTGCCCCCCCACAGCCTTACCGAAGAGGACGGCGTCCTCCCCCCTCGTTAGCAAACCTCAGTCTAAGCCCCGCCCATCCTGGGGCAGGCCCAGCCACGGCAGAGCCACAGGTGTTTCTGGGAGACGAGGGTCACATGTGTGACACACACACACCCACGCACACACCCACAGCTATACCCACACACGCTGCAGTGTCAATACAACATGGGCTGGAAGCTATTGAGGACAGGGGGAGTCAGAGGAGCTGAGGCCCAGTGCAGGTAGAGGGAGGTGGAGGTGAAGGAGAGGACTGTTCAGGTCCCATTCAGGAAGCTACACAGCTGCGTTGGGCAGGGACGGTGCCACGTGAACACTCCCGAGTGCCACTTGTCAATCACGCTCTGTTGATTGTGTGTGTGTGATGTCTCGTAACTGTACAGGATGGAAGAGGGGTGTTTTCCCCCGGGTCCTTCTGACCCCTTTCAGTAATCCCACCCTGGCAGGATAATCTTTTTGTTTTGCTGGAAGCACTCTGCTGTTTATCAGCCTTTTCCACAGACAAGGAGAGGAGAGGGCAGAGAGGGTCACTTCAACTGTCAGCTACACACACACACACACACACACACACACAAGGGACACAAGTCACTGGCACGCACATGCACACGTTATCGAACACGCACAGCGACCCACATGAATGCAGAGGAGTCCGGCCTCGTTCCATTTCCCAGCCTGGGAGGCTGTCTGGGGTGCTCAGGTCTCCATGACAAGGACCCGTCCCCTCGAAATAGATTCCAGCCCAGGTGTATCTGCCCCCCCCCCAAAGCTCCCTCGCTCCAAACAGCTTGGTTTGAAACCCTGACTGCACATGCTGACTCCTGTGACACAGTCAGTTCAGTGTCGACGCAAGCAAATGCACTGGACCCACTCACGGAGCGTTCTGCATGAACCTGCTTCTTAGCTCATGCATAGCCCTCTCAACACTTTGGTAACCTATACAATAACTCAATTTATCAATCGGTTACGTGGAAATAAGGGTCAAGGCGAATGGTGTTTGGGCTACCCACACCCTGCATGTATGTGACGGGCTGACTGGGGATGGCACGAGCACGGAGCTTCTTCAACCTTTTTGTCCTCCATGTTGTTTTCGGGAACGGTGGCCGGGTGGTTTGTTTGTTTGTGCTCTGAGCTCTTTGCTTTCCCTCCGCATGTGGAACCTCTTTTCTCCCCGAATGTGTTGGGGCGCATGCTGATGACATCACTGCAAGGCGACACTAACACACACAGCTGGGGTGATGCTTTCGCGTTGGGAGTGGGGAAACGCTGTCCTAACACACCTCCCTGCTGCTTCACTCGGTTGTCACGGTTACTGTGTTAATCCACAGGGTTTGTTTGCTGTGTTCGGGGCAATGTCACTGTCCAGCTTTTTGTCTATCCATGCTAATTGTGTGTGTGTGTGTGTGTGTGTGTGTCAGGCCAGCGGCGTATGCCATTGAGCCCCTGGGAGAACACAGTGGTCAACCGCCTGCAGCAGCCCACACACTCCTACCTGGCCCGCAGTCGCAGCGCCATGAGTCTGTCTGGAGACGCAGGTAACAAACACACACCCACACATACACACTCACACACTTACTCACCCACACATACACACTCACACACTTACTCTCACACACACACACACACACACACTCACACACACAACTATGACTTCCTGTCACTGCAGCGCTGAGACAGTCTGGAGGAGCAGGTAACACACACACACACTAGTGTATAGAAACACACCTCAGCGACTCGGACACAAACAGAGTTTCATCCTCACTGAGGCCTGTTGACCGTTTCAGAGCTTAATCACACGAGGTCAGACACAGGAGCTTTAGCCTGTCTGAGACTCTCACCAGCCTGTTGCTGGCACTGGCCACCCCCACACTCAGATCCAACTAGACACTCTCAGAGAGGTTTCCCCCTCTGGCACCCTGCCCTGTCTCACTGTTACTACAGCAACTGTGTGTGTGTGTGTGTGTGTGTGTGTGTGTGTGTGTGTGTGTGGTGCCACATTGAAGCTGCAGTATCTTCAGATGGTTCCTTTCTTCTTGTCTCTCCTCTCTTCTCTCTCCTCTGTGTTCTCTGTGCTGTGTATAAGTGTCTCTCTGAGGTAGATTGGGTGGCCAACATTTGGCTGAATTGTTGTCTGGCAACGAGGCCAATTATCAGAGGGAGATTTTCTGTCTCTCTGTAACATTGTGGTTCATTCGTATTCTGTCCTTATGCACCTTGTCTCTGTTTTAACACGCGTACACACACACACAACTGCCGAAAGCTCTCGCGCACTGTACTGCGTGTGGAATCTCTGGTCTCGGTCTTTCTAGTGGTTTTGGGTTTGCTGTGTTGCATGCTAAGTCTTCCTGCCTCTACTCTGACCTCTTTCTTTCTGGTGTGGGCCTTGCTCTTGGTGATTGATATGATGAGTCTGAGGTCGATAATCCTGATCATGTCTGAGAAGGAGGAACCATCCATCACTGGACCTTGTTGTAGGGGGGGGGACACTTAATAGTGACACCCCATTCAATGTCCCACTTCAAATTTTAATAGAATAATTCAGAGATTCTAGAAGCATATTTAGTATATTATACTCACAATGTTATCTAGTGGACTACTTTATCATGAATATACACCGTTAGCTTGACTCAGTTTAACTCCAAATCCAGATATAAGATCTACCATATTGATCGTCCGTATTGCAAGTCCAGTGATGGCTGCAGTGTCCTGACCAGCTGGAATTTGACACCAAAGCTCCTAACAATCGTTCTGTTTCTCTCTCTCTCTCCTTCCCTCCTTCTCGACCCGCCACGCCTCTCCTCGCCTCTCCTCCTCATCGCCTCCTCCTTTCCTCCCTCCATCTTTTCCCCTCCACCCATCCATCACACCTTAACACCCCCCCACCGCCTATCTGGTGGGGTCCTGACCGTGTCACTGTAGCCCTGCCTGTTTGTCCTCGCTCAGCCTCCTGCCACCCCACAGGCTCCATGTCCTTCAGGGCCATCCTGGCCCAGCCCCTCCAGCCCCTGCCGCTGTGCCGGAGCCAGGAGCGCGGCCTCCCCAAGGACGCCCCGGTCCGCCGCAGGACCACCGGAGCCCCCGCCGCCGGGGTGAGTCGACCTGCGACCCCCCCCCCTGTGATGTCATCAGAGCGGAAGCCTGCGTGCTGCTCGTGTGTTGAGGAAGTGTTTAGTGGTGGATGTGTAGAAGGCAGAGAGGTGGATGTGTAGAAGGCAGAGAGGTGGATGTGTAGAAGGCAGCGAGGTGGATGTGTAGAAGGCAGAGAGAGTGGATGTGTAGAAGGCAGTGAGGTGGATGTGTAGAAGGCAGTGAGGTGGATGTGTAGAAGGCAGCGAGGTGGATGTGTAGAAGGCAGCGAGGTGGATGTGTAGAAGGCAGTGAGGTGGATGTGTAGAAGGCAGCGAGGTGGATGTGTAGAAGGCAGCGAGGTGGATGTGTAGAAGGCAGTGAGGTGGATGTGTAGAAGGCAGTGAGGTGGATGTGTAGAAGGCAGAGAGGTGGATGTGTAGAAGGCAGCGAGGTGGATGTGTAGAAGGCAGAGAGGTGGATGTGTAGAAGGCAGAGAGGTGGATGTGTAGAAGGCAGTGAGGTGGATGTGTAGAAGGCAGTGAGGTGGATGTGTAGAAGGCAGTGAGGTGGATGTGTAGAAGGCAGCGAGGTGGATGTGTAGAAGGCAGAGAGGTGGATGTGTAGAAGGCAGTGAGGTGGATGTGTAGAAGGCAGAGAGGTGGATGTGTAGAAGGCAGAGAGGTGGATGTGTAGAAGGCAGAGAGATGGGCTGTGTGTGGAGAGCGCATGAGTGTGTGTGTGTGTGTGTAAGAAAGAGAGAGCTGAAATCCATAGCAGTCAGACACAATAGATCAGTGTGCGTTTGTCAGTCCAGTCTGAATAACACAGACTGGACCTGTGTCCCATCTGTCTGCGTGTGTGTGTGTGTGTGTGTGTGTGTGTGTGTGTGTGTGTGTGTGTGTGTGTGTGTGTGTGTGTGTGTGTGTATAAGAGAGACGGATTATGTCATTAAGGACTTAAAGGGCCAAACCCACTGTCCTGTATCTCCTACACACACACACACAGTATATACCCCCCAAATAATGGGTTTACTCTAATGCCATTCTGTTTTGGTGTATGTTTTGGGGGAGAGGAAGTGTCCTGTTGTTATTGGTTATTTGTGGCTTTAACTCCCTCTGTAACTCTCTCTCTCCATCTCTCTTTCTCTCTCTCTCTCTGGTTGACAGAAGAAGGAGCGGGACTTTGTCAGGAAGTCCTGGAGCAACCTCTCCCTCCCATTGGCTCCCACTCTGAGCTTGCCCCTTAAAAAGAGATCCCAGTCGCCAGGCAACCTGCAGAGCAAGGTCACAGCGCCCTCACCTGGCAGGTAGGAAAAAGAGGACTAAAATGGCATTCGGACATGGAGTCCCATGTTGTAGTCCGCTAATAGTTGGTCAATGAACATCAGCAACAGTTATTGACAATACTTGTCCGTCACCCTCTCCCTCCTTCCTTCCTCTCTCTAGACCCCCACAGAAGTCCTCGGGGACGCCCCCCTACTCCCAAACAGCTCAAGTCTCCAGGCGGAGAGGACCCGGGGAACCTGCGCCCCAGGGCCACCCCAGACAGCCCCCAGGACCTGCCTGCTTCTGAGGCGGGCCAGCCGGAGCTCCAGAGCCCCCCTCCTCCCGGCCATGGCCCTGCCCAGCCCCGGCCACCCACCCTGGGCCAGAACAAAGCCAGCTCCGACTCTGCAGCCGGCGGTGAGTTAGCATGGCGGTAGCAGCTGTGGTGAGGGGAGCCTCACCTCAGCATCTCAGGAGAAAGTTGAAATCGGCTATACACGTGAAATGTCAAGGGTCGTTCTGTGTTTGTGTGTGTGTGTCCTGTAGAGTGTGTGGGCAGCCCTCCAGCCCACAAGCCCTCCGCGGGGACCACGGACGCGGAGGAGGCCACCCGGATCCTGGCAGAGAAGCGGAGGCAGGCCCGCGAGCAGAGGGAGCGAGAGGAGGAGGAGCGCAAACTGCAGGAGGAAGCCCAGAGGTGAGCTGTGCTTCCTGCCTCTCGTCTGGCTGTCTGAGCGCCCGTCTGTCCATCTTACACGTCTGTATGTCTCTGTCTGTCTGCCTACCCCTGTGTGTGTGTGTGTGTGTGTGTGTGTGTGTGTGTGTGTGTGTGTGTGTTCAGACTGGCCACGGAGGAGATGGCTCGCCGCAAGGCAGAGGAGCGAGCGAAGAGAGAGGAGGGCGCTCAGCGGCAGGCGGAGGAGGAGAAGAAGAGGAGGGAGGAGGAGGAGAGACGAGAGGAGGAGGAGAGAGCCCAGCAGGAGAAAGAGGAGGCAGACAGACATCAGAAACAGGTCAGAGGGATGGAGAAGCACACACCCACACACACACTTTAGGGGTCTTGAGCGTGAAGCTCTTAGTATTGTTGTTATTCAAAATCTCAAATTGTGGGCGTGTGTTTCTCTGTATGTGTACGTGTGTATGAATGTGTGTGTCGTTACGTGTGTATGAATGTGTGTGTGTGTGTGTGTGTCAGAGAGAGGAGGAGGAGACTCGTCAGAGAGAGGAGGCCGAGCGACTGAGGCAGGAGAGAGACAAACACTTCCAGAAGGAGGAGGCTGAGCGCCTGGAGAGGAAGAAGGTAACACACACACACACATATACACACACACACAAATATACACACACACACACATATACACACACACACACATATACACACACACACATATACACACACACACAAATATACACACACACACAAATATACACACACACACAAAAACATACACACACACGTACACGTACACACTCTCTTTTGGGGGTCCGCTGTCTGGTCTGAATTCACCCCACTCTCTCTCCGACACACAGCGCCTGGAGGAGATCATGAAGAGAACACGCCGCACAGACCCGGCAGAGAAGGTACACACACACACACACACACACACACACACACTCACGCACACACACACACATATCATTACACTGGTCATGTACATTGTTAAAGTCTTATTCTGTCTCTTCCTCCCTCACTAGAAGACCACCCCACACAGGAATGGAGAGAGCACAGGTAATTGGCTGTTTACGGTGGCCCTGAAGTGCAAAACACACCCCCTAATATGAGTGCATCCCCCAAATGAAAACACTCCCCCCAAATACGAGTCAACTCCCCCCAAATAGGATGACTTGCTCACCTCCCCCCAATACAAGGACACACTCCCGCAAATGGAAAACAGCATTACATTACTGTAGCTTAACGTTTAAAAACCTGTTCCATAGGGCTGCGCTTCAATTCCGCCATCTAGTGGTTTACTGTGAGAACTGTACTTGTAATTCACACGTTAAACCACTAGATGACGGTATTGAAGCGCATCCCAAATGGCGCTGTAGAAACAGTGCCCCTTAACACTCAATTTATACTTTTGCATAAGTAGGCCCTACTTGCTACCTGCTTCGATAGCTAAACAACTGTCCTGGTGCACGTAACTCTGTAAGGCTATTGCATTTCGTACTTCTGTCGATCAATTTCTTATTCCCTGTTAGTTACTGCATCCATTCAGCGACGAAAGTGTTGTACCAACCATTTCCGACTTTGAGTTAATGTAATGTGGTTTTGAGTTAATGTTATGTCGTTCTTCATTTGGAGGAGCGTGTCTTTGTATTGGGGGGAGGTGAGCAAGTCATCCTATTTAGGTTGACTCGTATTTGAGGGGAGTGTTTTCATTTGGGGGATGCACTCATATAGTTGTTAGATGCTGAACATGTAGGCGTAAACAATTGAGTAAGACACCAGCTGTGGTGTAGCAGCCCTGAGGCGAGGCCAGAGGCATTTGCTGTACAAATGAAGTTATTTGCTGAACAATAAAGTTATTTGCGTGCCTCCAGCATCTACGCCTGACTCCCCGGGTCCCTCTGTGGCGGCGGGGGGCGTGACCGGACCAGGGCACGGTGACCGGAACGGCCACAGCTCCTCCCAGCCTGCCCCCTCGCCCGGCAGCGTGCCTGTACTGACCTCTGGTGACAGCAGGTAAGACTGCAGGGAGACACGGGGGAGAGAGAGGACCGTGATCTGGATGTTAGCAGAAGAACCAACTGGGACTCATCCACCCTCTGCATCTCTCACGTTCTCTCCTCCTCCTTTTGCCTCTCTCTCTCTCTTTCTCCCTCCATCCCTCCCTCCCTCTCTCTCTCTCTCCCTCCCTCCGCTCCAGGGAGAACGGGCAGTTTGAGGAGGTGATTGAGCTCCCTCCTGACCCCTGCCTCTCACCTCCTGATGAAGGGGAGGAGGAGGAGGGGCGTGGTCCTGTCATCGCCTTCCATGAGAACGGTCTCCTGAAGCCTCTGAGCGGAGTCGACGATGTATCAACACAACAGAGAGCAGGTCAGGCTGCTGTCTAAAGGCTTACAGGTTTACAGTATCAAGGCAGACAGGCATGTTTACAGTATCAAGGCAGACAGGCAGGTTTACAGTATCAAGGTAGACAGACAGGTTTACAGTATCAAGGCAGACAGACAGGTTTACAGTATCAAGGCAGACAGACAGGTTTACAGTATCAAGGCAGACAGAAAGGTTTACAGTATCTAGGCAGGCGGACAGGTTTACAGTATAAAAATATACAGACGATACACAGTGTTATGGTTTAAAGGCTTAGTTGGTACGTGTGACATTCTATTGTATGATAAAAGTTGAGCATCTAGGATGGACGCAGTACACAGACTGTTCCTTCATGTTCTTTTGACGTTTCTTCCTGGATGCCCAGATGTGGTCTGACTGCCCTGGACAAGGAGAGCATGGTAAAGAGCTGAGGGCAAGCGAGGGGAGCGAGCGAGACAGAGAGACGGAGGGTGGAAGAGAGCGACGAGGGAGCAGAGAGAGAGAGAGAGAGAGAGAGAGAGGTGGACCAAGAAGGTAGGCCCAGACTGAGGAGAACGAGGAAAACTGAAGGAAGATGAACGCCCACACAGGGAGAATATCTCTTCCTGGACTCCACACAAAACATCCCAAAGCCCGTCGCCTCCAAAGAACTCTCCAGACATTTCAGACATGCTTTTTTGTTGTCCTACAGCGGTAACCAGACCATCTCTCTCTCTCTCTTAACACCAAATGGCGGGCTGTGTGTGCCCCAGTGGCTCTTTCGGTCCCCCGCCCCTCCCCCCTTCCTCTTGAAAGGAATGTCCCGAGACCCCAGGATCTAGTGGCGGTCCGTACCATTGTGAGACTGTCATAGGGGGGTTTCTACTGGTGGGTACTAACCATACCTGTACATTGAGATCAGCTGTAAAGTCCTCTAATCTTATACTTGAAGAATTCCTCGTTGCTGTAGAGGTAGAGTTGGAGGCGTGATCCAACTTAGACCGAGAGGGGTCGTGGGGAGAGGTTTGATGTATCATTTAAGTTAAACAAAAGAAAATATTCCTTGTTTTTCGTCTTTCTGTAAACTAAGAATAGTGTGTACACTACTGAGAACCTTGTTTAGTTTTATAATTATTGCTATAAATATGAAATGTAATTTCATTCGACTGCCCCTCTACTTTTTCGTTGCATTTGTCGGACTTAGCTTTAAGACCTGAGACTGGTCTTCCCTTCTTTACGCCAACGTTTCTTTGTGAGATTGATTGAATACTATTTTGAATGACACCCCTGTTGTTGCTGCACACAGATGTGAGCTGACCAATCAGCAGGCTTAGATGACCTTGGCGATTTTCAAACTGTCTTCCATTGGCCGACGTTCTACCTTAGGAGCAAAAAGCAGGAAGGAGAGCGATCCATGATCGATTTATTCATTGACCGGTAAAAATCGACACAAATTCAAAAATGGCCTGATCCTAGTACAGACCCTGGGTGTTTGGAAACTAGGGTTTAGTGGAGTTAATGCTGCTACAAATGTTCCTTTGCCTTATCAGATCAGAGGGGGCGATCACATGACACAGAGGTCGACTACATCCCACATACAGCCAGGCAGTGCAACCAGGCAGATATGTATTCCCTACACGAGTTCGACGCACACACACACAGACCTATTTTTAAGTGGCTGCTGTCTCTTCTATATGATTGGTCAGATAGAATAGACGGTCGAGGCCAGCTCTTGATCGGGATCTGTGATTGGACGATTGGACGATTGGACATCCGTCATGTCGCTGGCCTGTGAGGGGACAGGTTGGAAGTGTTGCGAAAGGGAGATGGGACGCAGGTGGACTCTGTGTGCAGTGTGATCGATCCCTCGACGACGATCCTATGAAGAGATTGAGGTTCTGATCAGATCCCAGGTTCAGATCCCAGGTTCAGATCCCAGGTTCCACCCAGAGAGGACACGGTGGAGTCTGTGCTGTCATCTCCGGCCTCGCCTGTAGCTGCTGTACTCGCCGTCACTTGGTTCTCAAAGCTTTGCACTTACAAGGTTCCAGTTCTGGTTGGAACCGTCTGGACTTCAGACCAGACATGGAATGGACTTCAAAGATCCATCCATGGTCACGTGGTCTACACAGTAAACGTACATTTTTGTCCACAACATGGAACAAGAATGGAGAGCCTTTTCAGCCTTAGTGCTGTAATCGGGGCAATATTAGCATAAACCTACTATCTGGGTTAAATGAAAAAGGTTATAAGTACATAGATATGTGTATAAGGACGAAGTGTATATTTTAATAAGACTACAAAGCTTTGAAAACTAACAGCCCTATCCTGACATGGATAGGGGTCTGACACTAAGATAGGTTCTGTCCTGTAACCAAGAACCTAAAACACAGCGGTTCCACTAGAGGTTGGGACAGGAACCTTCATTTGTCTTTGATGGGTTTAACAGTTCTAACCAGAGACACATTGTCAAACAGTACATTTCCCAGTGGTTCCACCTGTATAGCATGTCAATAAAGAATTCAAATTTTGTCTGGAAATTGCATGGTCCTTGTGCTGTAATAATGAGTGGAAGATCTCAGCCTGGTTGTGTATTAGCAGTAGCTCCGGCCTTAAACAAGTACATGAAGATGAGGTTTATTGGAAGAATTGTTTCAAATGTGCAACATTGAAGGTGTCCAAATGGTTTACAGTTGCGTGTGAAGAATGACATTACATTGACATGGGAAAACAGATTCAAATGTGAACACAAAGCATACAGCAGTGTGAAGAACTGTAACATATGTAACAAAGATGCAGAAAACAGGAGATTCTGACAAGGAAAAATAGAAAAAGGAATATGTACATTCACAAACGGGACAGGAACGGGCATCACAAGCACAGAATGACCAGACTTTTCAGCAGTGGGTGGGCTTCTCTCACTACATATAGCGTTACCCTTCAGCACATCCACACACAGCGCTGGCCCTGGTCAACACGCCCTGCCAATCCCAGCAAGTCTGACAACAGACCCAACTGGGTTGGCGACGGTAAACACAAGCTCATGCGTTCCCCCATCCAATCACGTCAGATTCGAGATTCAGTGGAGCTAGGAAAGGATGAGTCTTTAAGTCCTGTTCGAACACGCCCTCTGGTGGTCAAGTCTGTCTAGTGGCAGCTGCGTGTTGGGCGGTGGGCAGCTCAGGGCTCCCCGGCTCCCCTCCCTCACCAGTAGAAGGTCTTGCTGAGGAAGCCGGCGGCGGCGTTCAGCCAGCTCCCGCTGGCGTCGCCCTTGGCGGTGGTGCGGGAGACGGCGCGGTCCGTGTCCGTCTCGGGGCTCTCCTCCTCGGGGAGGTAGTCGGGCAGAGCCCCGTTCTCCTGGACCTCCACTCCACATGCGCTGATGGGCAGCAAGACCTGCGGACACACAGACAGGATTATTAACTACACTGTCCAGAGCGATACAGGGAGTTGATCAAACAGAGCTCGTTTGCTGCGACGGTCTGACGAGCAGCCAGGACGACCACACTGCCCCCCCCACCTCTTCTCCGGCTTCGTTCTTCACAACCTGCTGGGCAGACAGCACCTGGGTGGCAGCAATAGCTGATGCCAGGCTCTGTAGAACAAGAGAGAGAGAGAGAGCAGGTGTGACATGACTGAACATGAAGAAACGGACACTACGTCAGGCACCGGTCGAGCTTGATAGGTCTGAGTATGCTGTGTGTGTGTGTGTGTGTGCCTGAGGACCAGGCGGTTACCTCAGTGGGCAGGTCCGAGCGGATGCGGACGGTGCATCTCTTGGAGGCCATCTGGAAGGTGAAGCTGATGACCCCCTTGACCTTGAGGAGCGCCTGCTCACACATACCTCTCTGGTCCTGGCCCACGGGACAGAGGCACCAGTACACTCGGGTCAGTCAAGGACAGCCAACACACCTTCATAGATCCAACCTTTTCAAATATAACTCAATGGCGGATGTCATGTTTTAATGACGGCGTGAGAGAAAGTGTGTGTGTGTGCATTCTGTCATGAGTGTACATACAGTGCTGTCTAGTCCCTGGATGTGCAGGGTGACGGACTTGGCCTTCTTGTTCGAGGAGTTGAGGAAGAACTGGGACTTCTTCTTCCCTCTCTCCGGGGAGCGGGGGGGCGGTGCGTTCAGAATACCATGCACCTCCTTCGCCAGGGCGCTAATGTCAACCGACAACCCACTCCTAAGACAATGAAATGGTACAGACATCGTCGGTATAGAATGCAAGTACTGCTTTCCAGTACTGTCGAGTGTCGCATCTGCATGAATGAGACGTTTACTTTCATTTGTCTTATTCAGGCACACATCACAACATCGTGCATCGCATCCCACCGTGTACAGGACCAGAGGGCCCTTACTCACCTGTCTATAAGGTCTTCTAAGCTCACCATCATCCCAAGTTCATTCTTCATGATGGGGATGTTTTGACGGGATTCGGCTAGGTAGCGCAAGGTCTGGCCGCAGACAGAGCGGTAGAAACGTATGAGTAATATCCCAATATGTATTTCATGTTATTGTTGTTTTGCTAAACACGACACAAGTAATGTTCTCTATTATTCCCATGGTAACTACCTGCAGAGTGGCGAACAGCACTTGAGTGTCTTGGTGATCCATGAAGAGTACTAGGCCTGGAAGACAACCCTGGTCCTGGACTATGGCCTCCCGGTTCTGAGGTTCGGTGGCCAGGTCGCGTAGCTGGCTCACCACAGACAGAGCATCCATCATCCTAGCAACCCTGCTACAGGATACAAAAAACGAGAAACAGACATTTGTCTATATAGCTCGTTAACAACGTTAGCTGCACTGCAGCTAACACGTCATGGTTGGCTAACTGCCTAGCTTGAGTTAGCCAAGAAAGTAAACACGTTCGCTAACTAGCGCGTTAGCCTTGCCACCAGTTAGCTAAAAGATGGATCAGGTTTAGCGGGTTGAAACGTCAGTTTATGTGGGAATATTACTTACCGCTTACGGTTAGTTGTTGTAAATGGCTAGTAACGTTATGTACTCCTAACTATCTAGATAAACACGGTTAAAGTTTTTAAATGTTAAAGTGATAGACCGTTATCCACGGACGGAACTAGCTCTTGCACACAGAAATACAAATTGTGTGCAGTTTCTTTCCGGCTGATCATTGGATGAAAAGCTCTTGTCACTTCACAGAGTGTGCTGTTTCTATTGGTTTCCTGTTTGTCATCCTCCTGGGTGTCCAATCATACCGTAGTTTGCTGCAGCGGCTTTATTTGACTTTACCTGCCCTTTCACGTTACGCGTGGACGCCTTTTTACGTTTTTGTTGTAAAATACATGTTCCTTTTTTATTTTGGAAGTGGTAAGGACAATTTGCAATTGCAATAATGTACTATTGTTGATTTAAAGTAATTTTTAAGCATCGTGCAGGTTAACTTCTGAACGTCGTGATTCCTATTTATTTTGATGATCATGGCAGCTTTTCGAAAATACTGCAGTGTCGCTAACACCAGCTAGTAGTAGGAAGCTAGCTACCCGGACTAGAGCTAGCACAACTGACACCTGACTTGTTTGCGTTTTCTAAATGTCACACTAGCCATGTAATTTATTTTATACGTGCTCGTGTGTTACAAGATAAATATGCATTTCTGCACTTAAATGATTTCCAGGTTCAAATGATGAGTCTATTCTGACTTCTCAAGTCGTATCCCATGTGGACGGTTGGTGCATCGTGCATCGTCCTCTCTGAAAGTCAGTGGAAAGCGCACCAGTTCGCTACGGTCAGCCCAAATATTGGAACCCGTCATCAATGTCTCTGCTAGAGGACGTCTTACATTTGCTGCGGTCTGTCCTGGAGTATTTTGGTATGCCCCCGGACATGGTAAGTTATCTTTAAGTCCGTTACTGAAGTTCATAGGACAGATGCTTATTGATGTATTTCCCAAAACATTCTGTTCACAATATTTTACTGTCATGGATATGGCATTGTGTGAGGCTGTTTTGGGGGGGCTGTATATGCATACTTGTTACAATTCTGTTTCTCCTCTCTTGTCTGAGTTTAGCTGGTTCCAGTATGGGAAAGCCAGTTGTGTGGACAGTATCGTAGCGTTGTGCGCATGATAGGCACCAACCTTCCACTTACACCCTCACCTCGTGTCCACTTCCAGGTACAAACAACTGTTAAATACCTTGATTAGTCAAAGCAGGACTACCATAAAGAGACATGTTATAAGCAGCCAAATGAATTTAATATGTTGTTTACATATGAGAATAATTAAGAATTCACCTTTTCTAACATGTGTTTTCATCCGCAGATCCCTCTTCATACCTACAGACCGCATGGCTATGTTGATGTCACCATGGACACACCTGCTATTCTCTCATTGGCTGATGTGTTGTGGGTGGCAGAAGATGAGGGGGAGAGTTTTGCGAAAATCAGGTAAGGATTCACCCAGACTTCCCTGCTGCACTTCAGCGTTTTGTCCATGGGTATTATTTCTGATCTGCTTTGTCTGTGTATCCTACCTCCAGGAATTACGTGCATCCATCTAAGCAAAGCTCTGTGAGCAGGCAGGTTGAGGTGGTGCTGGAACCTCCAGGAGAAAAGGTTGGACATCAGGGCCTAGCGCCCTCACAACCCCACAACAGAGGCCCTATAACGGGGCAAAGGTCAGACCCAGAGGCCCTGAGGAAGATCACCGTCCTGGAAGATGAGTTGCTCAAGCTCCGGGCCCAGATAGCCATGATTGTCTTGGCAACACCACCCACAGGTAATATTCGTTACATCCTGTCTCCTGCACCCGGACTAGGAAAATAGGAAGGTCTCCTCACTTAGATGTTGTTATACATCATATCTTGTAAGATAAAGACGTTCTAATTTCTTGGCCCTCCTTTCTGTTTTTTCTTTCTATTTCGTCTTTTGGCCTTTGCCTTCAAGCTCCACCCCCCACACAGAATGTTCCGGGTACACCCGAATCCCTGATGCCTCCTCCGATGCTCACCTCCACCCCTCGCTGCGCTCCCCCACCTCCTCCCCCACCTCCTCCCCCTCCTCCTCCTCCCCCCCCGTTCAACGCCCCTGCGGTCGCCCCGTCCACTCTGGACCTCATCCGGCAGCGCAGGGAGGCCAGCAGGCCCAGTGCCCAGGTTAAGGGCTCCATCCTGGGGCCAGCGCACCCTCAGGACCAGGGGGTCCCGTCAATGCTGGATGTGCTCAAAAACCTGAACCAGGTCAAACTGCGCATCACAGTGGAGAGGTAGGGCATGGAGTCAAGACATGGCCGACGTGTTCATGTCTTCTGTGACTGTAATGTGCTTGGAAATGATAGTGCCCTATTTTAGGCCTTGCTTGGTCCAACGTGTCAAATCTCATTTCAACCCCCTCAGGTCGCCGGGGGGAACACCGATGAGGAAGCAACGGAGCAGAGGTTCGGCGCTGCCTAACGACCCAGTGGCGCTGATCGCCGAGGCGCTGAGGAAAAAGTTTGCCTACCGTCGCCACGACGACTCGAACGACAAGGAGAACCGTTCGGCGGAGCTGTCACCGTTTGGCAGCCCAGAGGTGCCCCTGGTGAGTCGTGTTGTTACACACACACACATACATAGATCAACCAGAAGGTGGTGCTATTTCTCTATTATTGGCTTAGCCTCTAAGCTTATCACAGAGTTTGAGGCAGAACCGTGAGACGAGCCTGTCGTGTCGTGTTTCAGGTTCCCCTGCTTTCCAGGCGTAGCCAAGGACGACTCCACCGCTGAAGTGTTACCTCTCGATCACCTCAGGTTAACTGTGACCTCTTCGAATCACCTCAGGCCCCAAACGTCAACCTTTTACCAGCAGCCAATGACATCGCCAGCTGACGTGCCTACATCAACTACTGCAACTGCTGACTCAGTTATTTTTTATTCAATGGTACATTTTTATTTGGGAGTTTACAATCGACCTTCTCTGCTTTCTTTCTGTTGTGTTTCCTATGGCATTGTTTTTGGTAATGGTTTTTGCCAGAGGTTTTGAATGTACTTCTCCCATGCAGTCATTTCAATGTTAATTTAGCTGTATATAAGATTTTCTTTTGTACTGTAAATGGAATGTTTTTTGTTTGTTTGTTTCTGTACAGTTTCTCCATGCCATGTGTTCGTTTAGGGTGCTAATGATGTCCTGTTATCTGTGCATATTTGTATTTAATGAAAATCTTCGGGGAAATCTTTAATAATGATGCAAGGGTGTTAAGCAGCTTTCGACTGCTTAAACTTGCCCATAATCTTTCTTCGGCCTTGAATGTAACCCCTATCATTGGAATAGTAAACAAGGTGAGGAACGGGGGGCAGCGATGCTTAAATGCAGGTTTTTCCTCCATGCAACCTGTCTTTAGATTTCCTCCGTTTTGACTTTGCTGCTTTGCGTGACGTTGCTCTGGCTGTATGCATGCATGTGGAACACGATGTTCACTCCGACCGTCCAGTCGTTTGTCCAGTAGTTGTCGAGCTGAGTTGGACCACCGTATTACCAACATAATACCGTATGTACGGTATTTACACTGTGTTATCAATATACGTGATATTTTCACTTACTCCAGCTCTTTTTCCCGTGAGGATTCACGCGGTGGGGGTTTGTGTTGGCAGACTGTGAGGATTCCCAGGCCGGTGTTGGTCTGTGTGTGCATTATACACAGATAGACTGCAGCTGTTTTCAAGCTTCAGTTAGTATCTCTTACTTCCACTCGGATATTTCCCAGTCCTCTCTTTCTTGAGGTTTTTCTCAGTGACGGTAGCAGCTGGTAAAACTGCCTTCCGAAGGCCAGGACTCAAAAGGAAACCCTATATACCACTGTAAGTGCTCACTGAAGCATCTGATGTTGGTTAATTTGTGTTTTCGACTAAGTTACTGCCTGGACAGAATTAACTTGGTAAGTTGACCAGTTGGTCCTAAAAGAAGTTGAGTATGCAGCCTTCTTTGGTGGAGAGATGATTTGACACAAGCTGGGACCCAAAACAATTTTATTGAAATAAAAAGAACAGTAGCTTTATTGATCACAGTGCTCATAGGCTGATGGCTGGAGAAGCAGGCCCAGATGATCAAGAGTTGCCGTGACGACAAGGTTAGCATTACACCAGGCTGTACATTAATTTGTTGGGCCAAAAACACAGGAACTATTTCAAAGCCACCATTAAAGTGTCATTCTGTAAATTGGATGGAAATAGACACTTTGTTGTTCATCAAGTGACTGTGACAGTAGAGGTTTATATCATTGGTGTATTAGATAGTTTGATTCTCGACAGGTGGTTCTGAGATGGCCTGTATTTCTCTCAGTATTGCGCTACATAACTGGCTGCTTCATATAAAGTCAACAGTTTACATGAATACAACTGCAGGCTACTTAGATACTAGCCTTCGGGCAGGTGTAGAGAAGTGGGTGCCAGTAAACCATAAGATATGAAGTTTATAGAAAGTGCTAGAAAATTGCACAAGTTTGAGCATACAAGATTTGGTCAAATCATTTTATAGACTATGATGTAGAATTAAATGTATTATAAATGTATAAGTCAAAAAAAGTATGTTACATTTACAATGATAACCTTATAAAAAGCTGATGCATTTCATTGTGAGCGTTAGAAGTTTATGAAACTTTACATTTGTGAATTGCATTCTCAGTGGAATGATACAGTTAAAATACCCTTCTATGGCCTATTCAATGTGTGTGTGTGTGTGTGTGTGTCTCTGAAGGTGCACTTCGAGCCATAGAACCTGTCCTTAGCCTCATTGATAACATTATACAAAGTAAATCATCTATACACACTCTACCAGGAATACATGTAATTGTTAAAACATCTATAAATGTTAAACACTATAGCCACAAAAACAGATACACATAAAGAACATTATGGCACGTGTATAGCCATATAAAGTATGTGACCCTCCTAAAGGTATGGAACTGAAGACGCAGCTGAGCAACACTAAAGACGTCACATGGCATTGAGGATATATACTGTTCTCCAGGGAACCAAGAAGCAACGTTTATGGAATGTGAGTCGCTGACCTTGAGGTCAAAGTTCAGACATAAACATCAAAAGGTTTACAGTGCATATATTAAGAGAAGACATGTGAAGTAAACACCGTTAAACGCATTAGTAAAAACAAAAAGAAGAAAGAAGACATTCTGAAAACAGCAGGATTATAAAGATGCTGTTAATAAGAAGCACACTGTTTAAATTGTCAAAGAGAAAAGTTAAGGCTTTGTAAGCTTTAAAAGTGGAGGTTGCGTGTAAATTCAGTTTACTAAGTATGTGAAAGTTTGTATAAATGTAACATCTATAGAGAGAGAGTTTCACACAGAGCCTGTGTTAGAAATGTAGCTCTGAGGTTTTGGCATATGACCTAGTCAGATTAATATACGACAGTGTTCAGGGGGACTGTGACTTCAGCCCTCACCAACAGAAACCCCAGTATGGCTCCACAAAGTCCTCCTTTCCACTTGGCCTTTAAAGGTATTACACATATACACATATTGGTTTAATGTCTTAATCATGAGCCAGATTAAAAATGCACTTTTCGTGAAAATCTGTGCAAGTTCAACTGTACAAAAAATGAAAAGAGTTTTCAGTGTAAGAGCAATTAGAAAGCATGTAGTAAATATTCTCATATAACTGTTATTTATATATACTTTCATATAATTATTGTCTTCAGCGCCAGTGCGGTCCATCTGACTTGTTGGTTGGACTTTCATTCTGACCTCATGAGTCGATGCTCTTGACAATCCATCTTCACAGTACGGCATCGTGGGAAGACAAGCATTGACTTCAAGACGTGCCAAACTTTTCCTCATCCAAAGCAGAAAAACTCCTCATTCACCTAGATCACCCTTGATCCGCCCCTCTTTCCAATCCAACAGAGAAAAAATTGTCAATTCAGCCGTACTCTCGAAAGCCCATCTATCTATAGTTCTCTGTCTTACTCGTTGGTACTTCCACTCGGCCGCAGTACCGCAACTCTCCACCCCGAGAAGAGGGAGGAGGGGGGGAGCGCTATAGCGACGCGTCCACTTCTCCCATCGACGAAGCCTGCATGAAGGGTGGGAGAGGGACGAGGCAGGAACAAAGGGGGTGGAATAAGTCCTCCTCTATGGGGACAGCAGAGGAAGCAGAGAGGCCGGGTCCTTTAATACGGGATATCCTCCCCTCCTCCTCCTCCCTCTCTCTGCACCCCGGGTTCCTCCTCCGGGAGGGGCGCGGGGGGGTCGTGGGCCGGGCTCCCCCCCGTGGCGGGGGGGCAGTCGGGCGGCACGCTGAGGCGCAGTCCGCCCCAGCGGGCTTTGTTCTTGTGCAGGTGTCCCATCATGCTCTGGGTGAGGGCGCTGGGCTCCGTGAAGCGCTGCCACTCCTCAAACAGGGGCTCCACGATGTAGGAGATGAAGCCTGGGGCACGGCGGGGCTAACGTTAGAGAGAGATGGAGAGAGAGAGACAGAGAGAGACAGAGAGAGAGAGAGAGAGAGAGAGAGAGAGAGAGAAGGAAGAGAGAGAGAGAGAGACAGAATGTGTGGGTGTATGGCTCACCTATCTGTATGGCAGGGACAGAGTCGGCCTGCTGGTTACATAAAGGGCTTATCTCCAGGTCAAACTTCCTCTCCAAGTCACCTGTCAAGTCAAATGTCAACGGTAATAAAAAAAAAGAAAACTGGTCTATCTCTCCGTGTGCGTGTGTGCGCTCAACCCCCTTGGTACGTGACCAATCATAGGCTCCAACAGGAAATGCTTTCTTCCTGTTTGTCTGACTATTTCCTGTGGCCCCTGGTGGCATCAGAACCCAGTCCCAGACACACTCACCCTGTCGGTAGAACTCCTCGCACACCCGCTCGCTCCACTGCCGACTCAGCTCCCACGCCCGGCACGGGTTGCAGATGTCGGCGCACTTCAGAGCAATCTGGAGGAGAGAGGGGCGTCCGGGGCACCAGAGAGGGGAAGGAAGGAGACAGGAGAGAGGGGCGTCCGAGGCCGGAGAGGGGAAGGAAGGAGACAGGAGAGAGACAAGGTAGATAGAAGCGGTATCACAGTTAGAGCACATCCCCGCAAAAAAAAAGTTTCTTCCAACGTTTGTTTAACGGCCCGCGAAGCGCTAATCAAACCTGAGTAAATCAGTCATCCTGGAATGCCGTGTTTACACGTGAGGAACTCGCAGTGCCTGCCAAGTGACAGCAGAAACAACCCGGGTTTCTTCGGTGTTGAGAGAATTAGAACTGGATGTTCCATCGTGGAGCCGTCCAGTGCGACAGGCCCATCGGTATGTCAGTTTACAAACCCTGGCCAAAGACACCCACCTTTCATGCTTAAACCTCTGGCAAACACCCCACCTTTCATCCTCTGGACTCTGGACGCATCTGGCTCGGGGAGGAGCTGTTACTGGCAGGACATATTTACCGTATCCAAAACCATGGAGGGATTCAATTTCATCGGGTGGAATAGTGGTTACCGTGGACACATTATGGGTTTGATTGGGGGTTGTGACATTTGGATTTGGTTTGCTTCTGAGGGGAGGTTTTATGAAGTGCTGCTTCACAGACTCTACTGTAACGGGCAGGGTGTTGAAGATGTCAGAGGTGGATCTGTAGGCAAGGCTGCCTTAAGGCAATGCCACTGATCTGATGACATCATCAACTACTGCCTTGGTAAGAGTGTAAGATGTGTGATATCCTAATAGACAAAAAAATACATTGTACTGGTAAGTACTCCTATAAAATAGGGGAAAGGGCACGTGTGTTTTTTTCTTCATATTCATAGGACAGTAATCATTTAAGCTGCAATATTTTATGTTCAGAATGAAGTACAATAATACTTTTTTACACCGGCCCTTAAAAGTGCCTCTAGGGTTAAGCAGTGCAAATGTCCAACACATTCTAGTCAAGTTGTGTTTGACATTTTCGGCTGGGTTGTCATGGGAACCCACTGTGTTTATTATTGCTGTGAGATGCAAGGTGCGATTCGGAGTCCCTGCTCTGGGGCAAGTGTTCTGTTCATCACACAGGAAGTTTGTTATGGTGTAAATACACCAACGTTATCACAGGCACTACTTTTGACCAACGTCATAGCCATTCCTCGCCTCAATTACATGACCTTTACCTTTACACTCTTAACCAGAGCGACTTACAGCAAGTACAGGGACATTCCCCCGAGGCATGTAGGGTGAGTTGCCTTGCCCAAGGACACAATGTAATTTCGCACGGGAGGGAATCGAACCGGCAACCTTCTGATTACTAGCCCGATTCCCTAACCGCTCAGCCACCTGACTGTGGCACCGCTTCAAATAGAAAATGTGCCATGAACTGACATCTTGAAATCTGTCCGTCTGCTTAATGTTGAACCACAAAGAGGCTGCTAGCAACGACAGGGAATTATGTGTCAGGAAACATTCTGTCATTGTGATCAGGGACTTTTCTAGATTGGTTCCAGAGGAGCGAACGCTATTGCATTCCGTACAAAGACAGTGTGGAGAAGTTGAGTATCGGGGGTCTCGTTGAAAGACAGAACAGGGGATTGTGCAGCAGAGACTTAAGACAGAAGTCCTGTCAGGACGACCTGGAACGACAGAAGGAGAGGCGGCGCTGAGGGGATGAGGGAGAGGGAGGGGGAGGGGGAGGGGGAGAGGGGAGAGGGAGAGGGAGAGGGAGAGGGAGAGGGAGAGGGAGAGGGAGAGGGAGAGGGAGAGGGAGAGGGAGAGGGAGAGGGAGAGGGAGAGGGAGAGGGAGAGGGAGGGAGAGGGAGAGGGAGAGGGAGAGGGAGAGGGAGAGGGAGAGGGAGAGGGAGAGGGAGAGGGAGAGGGAGAGGGAGATATACGAGAAGAGAGACAAGACGGAGAGTAACTGGAAAAAATATGGAGAAAAAGCTGAGAAACCAAAAAAAACGGATCAGAGGAGTCCGACGATCGAACCGAAAACGAAATCAAGAGAACAAAAATATCAAAAAAAAAGAAGACAATAAGCGTGTGTGTGTGTATTAGCCTATACCTGCAGCATGAAGTGCCTGTGCTCTGCATGTTCCAGGTTGAGGTCCTGGTTGTCCAGATGTTCCCTGAACGTTGTGAGGAACTCGTTTTGACGACTGATGTCCGTGGCTAGGATGAGCGAGCCCAGCTGCTGCTCCATGTCCTGCCTGCGGGGGGCAGGAGAGAGTACACTCACTACACAGTATAAACTGTCCAGTGTTGTGGTGGTGATACAGTACTGGACACAGGACAGGGGTGTGTAGTGTCTAGCTGTGCTACAATGCTCAGCTTTGTGTTGTGTTTGGAGGTGTGTGGGTCCTGTGTTTGGTATCTTACGTGACAGCGGCAGGTAGATGGGACATCAGGCCAGACTCTCTGAGCATTCCCACTGTGGAGCGCCAGTGATGACTCTCCAGCACCGACGTGTTCTACACACACACACACACACACACTGTCAGAACCAGCTCATGACGCCTGTACGTCACACGCTCAACAAGATGAGGTCAATTAGCTGACTTTAGACATTTCCATTTAGCCATTTAGCAGACACTCTTATCCAGAGCGACTTACAGTAAGTACAGGGACATTCCCCGCCGAGGCAAGTAAGGTGAAGTGCCTCGCCCAAGGACACACAACGTCATTTGACAACATGGAAGCTGACAGCCTCGGCTGTGCTCGCACGCCCAATCACTCATTCCCTCTCGTTCACTGCCGGACCTGCTCACTGACCACACACACACACACACACACACACACACACACCATACACAAACCACACACAGACAGGCGGAGTGCGTCTGACCTGGTAGAGGCTGGCGAGGTGGTGTCGGGTCTTGATGAGGAAGGGCTGGTTGACCCCCGGGTGATCCACGTCGTGGGCGGCGGCCGCCATCAGGCCGAGGAACACGTCCAGCGGGCTCAACTGCTCCGCCAGCTACGACAGGGGTCAGGGGTCAGGGGACAGGGGTCAGGGGTCGTGTGCAGGGCATCGTAAACAACCGTCTGGCTCGGACTGTATCGTCAGACACTCAGTCTTCAGGCTACATGAGAGCTACGGAAGTTTGAAAATCCATAAATCTGCTTTGGGTGAAAACAGCAGGTATGACTGTGTGGGGTGGGAGGGAGGGAGTAACCACGGCGATGATTAGCCGGCCATGTGAGTAAATGTCCTCGTGGTTACCATGGCACCAGTGTTTGTTGATGTTATGTGGAGATTTCCTGCCGAATAAATCTCTCTGTCTGCTGTGTTGCATAACAAGCTGTTCATTTGGCTGGGGTCAGAGCGACAACAGAGGGTTGGACACCCAGGCTGTGTGTGTGTGTGTGTGTGTGTGTGTGTGGGTGAGTGTGTATGTGATATGTGTGTGTGTGTGTGTGTATGTGGTATGTGTGTGTGTTATCATATTACTACTGGTGTACCGCGTCACTGATTCCTTCCTTTAAAACAATGGCGATGTCATCGCTTGGTTACCTTGGGCTCCTTTAAGTAGCAGTACATGGCTTGTGTCACATCAGCCGCATGGACAGCGTTGTGGTATGGGATTATGGGAGTGGTAGTCCTCCTGCACCATACCTGCCGAGTCAAGACACATTCAGAAACAAATACAGATCATCCCTTTTATATAGGTCTATATTTCTGCCTGTGATGGATACAGATACAGTGAAGAGAAACACGGCAAGAGAAACAAGGCCCATGCTGGATTCAAACCCGGGCACCTGCGATAAGGCCTTGGCCTTTAGTCATTTAGCAGACGCTCTTGTCCAGAGCGACTTAGAGTCAGTTCAGGGACATTCCCCCGTGGCAAGTAGGGTGAAGTGCCTTGTCCAAGGACACAACGTAATTTGGCACGGCCCGGGAATCAAACCTATAACCTTCTGATTAATAACCCGACTCCCTAACCGCTCAGCCATCTGACTTGTCCCCCAGAGGAGGCTCCGTAGGTCATAAACAACACAACTTTCCTAACACACTCCCACAGGGGGAGCGTGGATCACCGTGTCTCTCCCTGCTGCTGTGTCGGCCTACTTACCCAGAAACCTGTGCAGCTTGACCATGTCCAGCTGGAAGTGGTGGATCAGACCATACATGTTGAACAGGTGGCACATCAGAGTCACCAGACTGTTGCCTGCACACACACACACACACACACACAAACACTCTCTTTAAAACACTTAAAACACCAAACACAGTTAGCACACACCAGCCTAATTGGAACACACGCGACACGCAACAGGCGTAGTCAAATTCCAGTATGTAGTGATACAACATGAAGCAGCTTGGGAATGCGTTAGGTCGTGCCCTCACCGTTAGTGAGGCGGTCAAACAGGAAGATGTCAAAGTTCCACGTTCCGACCTTAGACAGCATGTGCTGCGGGACACAAACAAGGCTTCGTCAGCTCAGCCCGTGTGTGAGAAGTGTCTTTGGAAATGATCCCTGTGTATATGTAGGAGTACTGCTGTGAGAGCTTGAGTGTGTGTGTGTGTGTGTGTGCACTGTACTGCAACACTTGTCTATTTGTGTAACCCTCAGTGTGGGTGGTGGTGTGTGTGCACATCAAAACTTGTCTTTGTGTGTGTGTGGCTCCTCCGTGTGCGTGTGCGTGTGTGTGTGTGGCTCCTCCGTGTGTGTGTGTGTGTGTGCGTACGCACCGCGGCCTGCCCCAGGTAGTCGTCGTCCAGCAGGTGCAGGGAGCCGTGGGGCGCCAGGCCGCGGAGCAGCCGCGAGGCGTGACAGTACCTCTGGAAGCTCAGCAGACGCCTCACCTTCCTCCTCGTGCCTGACTCCGCCTCCTCCTGCCCGCCTGGGGCTGCTGCTGCTCACACACACACACACACACAAGGGTTATAATGTACACACACATACAGACAGGGGGTGTGTATATATACAAACACACAGGTGTTGCTAAGTGTAGGGAGGGTTCTGCTGAGGAACAGGTGAGCACAGAGACGTACTGTTGAGGAGGCGGAGATCAATCAGTGGGTAGGAGCCTCTTCTCTCAGCCAGTAAGAGTCCTGCATGACCCCTCAGTCTGCCATCCGCTGGAGAGACACACGGGAGGGAGACAGGAGAGGGAGACAGGGAGAGGGAGAGAGACAGGAGAGGGAGACAGGGAGGGAGAGGAGAGAGAAGAGAGAGAAGGGGATAACTTGTACTCTTGTCATCATAGTTACTGCAGTTTTTGGGGGGGGCAGGTATTTTTCATTACAATAAATGAGTTTGAGAGAGAGAGGGACAGAGACCCGAGAGAGAGAGACAGAGACCGGAGAGAGGGACAGAGACCGGAGAGAGAGAGGGTGGCCGGAGACAGAAGCAGGTCAGAGAGATCTCACATGTGATAGAGAGGAGCGAGTAAAAGGACAGCAATATGAAGCAATATGAAGGAATGGGACGAAAAAGAGCAAAGCCTCCACAAGTCATCCCACCATGTTTACAGGCTTCCGAGCAGCAGAACACATCAACAAGACTCAATTCTCGAGTAGAGAGCTGCAGTCAACACATTTGCTGTCATGGGATGAAGTTTGTTGACGTCTGGGGAGAATATACCCCTGCATGTACAGACAAGGAACACACACACACTCCTACTCTGTCCCTGACCCCAGACCTTGTTGTGACCATATCTCTCAGAAAGATAAACCAAGACACAACATGGTGTGACGATTACCATTTCGGTCTGCACTGAGGACACGGCTGAAGCAAAACATCAAAACGACAACATGCAATGTCACAAACATCAAAGCACTTTTCCCTTGTCACGAGCAACCACACAAACTCAAGGACACACGCGCGCACACACACAAAGACACGTGAAACACATCCACCTCAGCAAACACAGTGATCTGAATAATTCACTGCGATTAGATAAAGCTCTGAGGCACCACAGCACAAATGAAGCGCTTATGTCCTCACGGTTGCCAGTTCCTATCTCATCCCCTTCTCTTGTGTGCCTCTCCGTCAGAGTAGCTGAAGCTGAACACTGCCCATCAGGGGGGATCACATCACTGGGGGTAACCCTCTGGGGTTGCCAGATCTGCTCAACAGTAGGGATTGCCTGGCATCTTCACGTTGCCAGATTTGCCGGATAATTAGTTTGTTTGAGGTTTTGGCAAGCTGTGTGTGTTTGTGTGAACATAACACAAGTGATGCCATCACAAACCACACACACACACACACACACACACACACACACACACACTAACACACATTTCTCTTCCAACCATGGCTCACTCCCAAATGACTCCCTTCTCCTTCTCTTACTCCCTCTTCATCTTTGGCTCCCTCCACATCCACTTCCCCTCCTCAATCCTACCTCCTCTCTCTCTCACTCTCTCTCTTCCTTTCTCCCTCTCTCCATCTCTTTCTCCGCCCCCCCTCCATCTCTTTCACTCTGCTCCCTGCCTCCCTGTCTTGTGTCTGGTAAATAGGTCATTCTGTGCGCTGTGCGGAACTGGGTCGTTTGGGATGAAACAAACGTGAATCAGTCATAAAGGCTCAGGGTGTTTAACATCCACTGCAGCGCGTACACACACACACACACACATCTGGTTTATGCCAACAGACATATATGGCACTAACACACATACATACACACACCTACACAAGCACACACTGATAGAACCTGATGATACTCGATGCGGATGGTTTCAAAATGCTGTATGAATTGTAAAATAGGTGTCATGTAAACAACCATTAGGCACTCACACATACACACACACACACTTACACAGCCGGTACCTAACTTCACTTTCAGGTGACAAGTGACCCGTGGCTGGGACAGTCCCATATCCTCTGAGTCAGCAGCCAGTCAACTCCGTCACCACAGTCAAAGACAGCCAGTAAATTCCGTCATGAAAGTCAAAAACAGAAAGCCAACTCCGTCACCACAGTCAAGTCAGTGAGCGTCGCAACAGTAGCGGAGGGAGTCATTAGCACAGCTGCAGCCCAGCAGATGGTAAGGCCGTTTCATGTGTTGGACGCCCAGGCTTACAGAGCAAATCCCTAATTTCACTGTCTGCTCTGGACAGCTAACCTGCCTTCACCCCACACAGACGGACAAACACACAAACAAATACCCAGACACACTCCCACACTGAGCAGAGGGGTTATAAACACAACAAACTCATTCGACTTCGACTGACCCGAACAAAACTACAATTGACCCTGACCATCTCTTCCTCTCGGTGACCAGGGGGGGTATTACAAAAAGCAGGTCATGTGACATACCCGGGTAAGTTAACGCCCAGCGTTGTAGCAACATTGCCAGTAGGTTGCTGCAACATTGGGAATCAGCTGGTGGGTTAACTTGTTGCATAACTTGCTTTCTGGAATACCCCCCTGCTCGATAACACCCCGCAAAACATAAACACACACACAGAATGACTTCCGATCCTCACAAATGTTTACAAGAGATCCCGCTACCATACACACTCACTCACTCACACAGTAGGGGAGTATGGAGGGGTGGGGGGAGGTGGGAGGGGTCAAACTGACCTGTCGGCTGCTCTACCTTCTCCTCCTCTGCCTCCGACCCCCCTCCTCCCTCTCTCTCTCTCGTTGTCCCCTGGTCGCTGTCAGCCCCCCGGGGCCCCCCTGCGCCCCCCCGACAGGCCCTCCAGGCAGCCCGGAGCTGGCGGATGAGGGCCGGGAGCTCCACAGCGAGGGAGAGGCCCCCACACGAGACCGCCGGGCCCCCCAGGGGCCAAACAGGGGCGGGGGGCACCTCCTCTACCCCCACCCCCAAGGGTCCGCGGTCGCTGCGACCCAGCTCTGAACTCCACAGCCCCTCCAGTACAGGCATTCCGAGAGAGGAAGAGGAGTGGAGGCGTGGAGAGGGTGGATGATGGGTTTGAGAAAGGGTGTCAGAAGTGGGGATGACAGAGAGAGGAAAAGGCGGAGAGAGAGAAAGAAAGAGATGCAGTACGGAGGGAAAGACGGAGATGGAAAGAGATGGTCTTACACAACGCTCGACACAAAGAGAGAGAGAGAGAGAGACAGAAGGGAGAACTGACGTAGAAAGGTGAGGAGAAAAGGAGGACGGCGCTCATCGAGGACAGTGGCTTGGATGAAAGAAGAGAGGGATTGGAGGACGAGGCGAGGAACGCGGACAGTTGGGAAGAGAGACCGCGATGAGGAAGAGCCGGAGGAGAGAGTCTGGTGCGTGTCTGGCTCCCTCCTGGTCTACGAGTGATGCTCTTCTACCGACCGCCTTCTGGCGCATTCTCTCTCTCTCTCTCTCTCTATGTCTCTCTATGTCTCTCTCTCTCTGTCTCTCTCTCTGTCTCTCTCTCTCCTGCCCCCTTGGGTCCTCCACTGCTCTACTGATGGTGTTGGGATTTGAAAGCCCCTCCTCCGTTTCTCTCCAACTCTCACAGATGTTCACTCTCTCCCCCCCCGCTCTGCTCAGCTCTCCCTGCAGTGGACGAGCTCACAGACGCGAGACAGACGCAGAGGAAGAGAGATAATGAGAGAGAGAGAGAGAGAGAGAGAGAGAGGAGTGAGCAGTGTTTGAAAGAGTGTTCATGGGTTCACGGCCACATCATCGGTCTCACGGTCAGCAGCCACAGGGTTGAATGAGTTTGAGAGCCCCCCCTTCTACATACAACACACACACACACCAGTTGACTGAGTCAGAAGTAAAAACACACAAAGACGGAGATTTGCACACACGCTTCATTTAATTTGAGGTCACACCGCACAAATGGATAGACACACAGATGTTAACACCTCAAGTTGTCAAACACACACACACACACACACACACACACACAAACCACATCCGCATTCCGCACACACAAAAAACACAGTTGTTACAATAGGTGACAAAGGTTCAAAAAGAAAACATGTTGTGTAAACTAACGAGGCCCTCTGACATTTGATTAGCAACACAGCTCAGTGCCAGTGGAATGTACATTTTTGGAGCGGCCACGCTACTTTCCAACCAATTAGGTTCCAGCAATCCTGCTCCAGCCAATCGCCTTCAGAGAGGCGGGCCTTCCTCTTTGGCGTATTTGGTGAAATCACTGTCCAAACTTGAACTGGAGGAAAGGGCCGAAGTCTAGACAAGCATTGGTTGTTACCTTCGGTGGTTACCTTCTGCAGCTTTAAGCGCAGGGACGACGTTACAAATGTGTCTGGAGGAAAGCATCTAGGACGTCCTCACACGTCACCTGACCTGGCCGTACACACACACGTGCACTGTTACACAAGGCATAAGCCTTGAATTAAACGCTGACACAAGCTCACACAGACAAAGCAGAACTGCCCTTGTCCAACACAATCTGACTGACCTCCTGTTCCTATTAGGGAAAACAAGCGCAAATTGGCAATTTGGGTGGACCGACCAACCAACCAGTGCCCTGCAGCTGCTAGCAGCCACTAGCTGCTAGTAGCAGTTGAAAAGAAACAGTGAGTTACAGAGGGGATGATAGGACGGGACAATACCGTACAAGGTCCTTATATAAAAAAAAAGGTTGTACAGTTACAGAGAACAGACCACAGTAGGGAAATGAAAACAGTAGTCATATTCCTCAAGAAGAAAAGTTGTATCAGAGAATTAGGGCAGAGGTGGAAATGTGTGTCTTTTCAAAGGATGTGTCCCGTGTAGTGTGTGTGTGTGTTTGTGTGTGTGTGTGTGTGTGTGTGTGTGTGTGTGTGTGTGTGTGTGTTAGGACAAGGTCAGCCCGAGCCTCATACTGTAAACATAGGAGATTGTCGTCAGACTGTGCTAGCATGCACAAACACCCAGCGTCTGCCAGCGCGCTCCAAATCAAACAGACAGCCCACAGGATGGCACTGCCCTGCGACACTCCACATCAGACATATCTGTGACCCGGGCTGCTGGTCTCCCTACACTCAGCCAGAGAGCCCTCCACTGAACACACACACTGCTGTGTGACCGTGCGTGTGTGTGTGTGATCACGTGTGTGCGTGTCCTTATCAAGGCGACATGAACCCGTCGGGGGTTACATCTGATTCATTCGGTCGACCGTTTGTCCCAAAGCGACGTACAAACGACGCATGTAGAAAACACAGGAGTGAATAGGTTACGCTGTGGCGTTATCCTTTTTACTTATATTTTAAATGTATTTTTTTTAACTTTCTGACGGATGGTTATAGAAGCAGGCACTGTACTTTCTCGTCCATGTTTAACCACAAACAGTCTTCTGAGATGATGAGTGACCATTTCAATATGTTTGATGGAGGAATGGGGGTACAGTTTGGTCCATCGCTTGTGTCAGTAAAGTGAGCAGAGTGTGTTGAGGTAAAAGGATGCTTACCCAGCATGCAAACTTGTATGTCATTCTGCTCTGGCCTTTCAAACGCGACCGGTGCACACCTCTGTCAGGAGAGAGAGACAGAGAGTTATTTCGAGGAAAACAAATGTGATACCCTCGACACCACCTTTGCCAAGAATGTGGAATGTGCAGTTGACAAACTGTAGTTTCCATAAGCATGAAATAAAACAAACAAACACAAAGCTATATAACTCAGAGTAAGTAGCACCTCCCACACTGTTTACGGTTCAATATTTACTCATACAAAGTATAGACACAAATATGCACAGACATCCAGTTCATTCAGTGATATAATCACACAAGATAGTAGGCAAAGGCCATACTACCGGCCCAATAATGATGAAATGATTGGTCTTGTATCCACGGTTGCTAAGCCTACTGCGACTTGCCTCAGGGCAGGAGAACACGGCGTGTTCTGCAGAAACACAAATCTGAAATACTGCAGGACGTCTACGTCTGATTGGCTGCTTGGAGTACAGGAACACAGGACATGGCAGGTGGGAAACACCACAGTGCACAGGCGACTGCTGGCTGCTCTCGAGGCAGGTTGTGTCACTAGGCTCTTTGCTGTCCCCATTTTTGTCACAGTCTCTGGATTTGTTTTGCTATGGCAGTGCCAAAGTGTATCCACACAAAAACTGCTGTTGTTGTTTTCTGGGTTAATTGTTGTGCCCTCAGTGGTTGTTTGTTTGTTTGTTTTGGAAGACGGTTGTTTTCCACCTCTTAAGGATGAGCCTCCTGGCTTGTATTCTACTAAAACAAATGTGTTCATTTGAATATGGATCCTTACGGTCCAATGTTAACTGTTTATTTCCTGTATACTGTTTCCTTTCTACTGTTTGTTGTACCGTATTTGCCTGAATAAATGAAGGTTTTAATAAAATATAATATTGTTGTTCTTTTACTTGGTCTTTGTGTCTTTCTTTCTTTCTTACACACACACACACACACACACACACACACACACCACTCTTTCACACACACACGCACTCTCACACGCATGCATTCTCTTAAGCTTTGTTTCATTTTTGGTTGCTGTCCAATGGTTTCCTCAGGGGGCTTGTTGCCATTTCAACCAGTCTTCTATGTATGCAACGTCACTCAAACTAAAGAGTCTCTTGTGTCTTTCACAAAGTCAAATCCTGTCTCCTCAGACTTTCCGACCGGCCACACAACCCAATTTATACTGTGTTCCCATGTCTGTGTACTGTCACACTTTCTCATTTCACTATGTGAGTGAGTGAGTGTGTGTGTGAGTGAGTGAGTGTGTGAGTGCTAAGGGAAGGAAGAGAACTGGTGTTTACAACCACATCTCAGGGATAGATTTCCTTCTCAATTCACTCAAACCAAAATGTAAACAATGTGCAAAAAAATGTAATGGAAAAACACATACACTGGGTCACACGAATTCAAACATAAATGTTAAGAGCAATTTTCTGGAAGCAATGACCTCAGATTTAAAAAAAAAGAAGTAAAGTCATGTAAATTATTTACTTCAAAGTTGAAGCTAACTGACATCAATTAGCCTTAAGAGTGTTATGGAAAAAGTTGTGGTTGCTAGTGTGAGCAGCAGAGACTAGGTTGCAGGCTAACAGGTGGGCCTATTCACTAGAGAGTGTACCAATTTTACAGGCCTGTACTTCTATAACCCTAATTTTTCTTCTTTCTTTAATTTTTCTTCACAGCCTAGTTTATTGAAGTATTTTCTGCTTTACAGTGTATTTTCTGACAGCAGTAAGCATCGCAGAGACATCTGCACATTCTCGCAATTAGTCCAACACAAGACCATTTGGTGTACACAAAACAAGTTAGTGTACGCCAATCAAAATTACTAGGCACGTACAAACTTACTCTTTCCAAATGATCAATGACTAATATTACGGCAGATGGTAAGTTCCAAGTCACCTACAACTATTTGTCTCATAGCCTGCTTTTAAAACTGTAACGTGTTTGTCGTTTTGTGCGGGGTACAAGGTTGGAAACAGACTTATCAGCTGTCATGATGTTCCATAAAGGCGAGGGTGTTCTATTGAAGCTGCGTGGCTGAAGGCTGTCAAAACAGATGTGACTGATAGCCTGCTGTGTTTGTCAACAGCTTTGATGAAAAGGTGGAGTTTAAACCACTATACTCTCGTGATTTTAAGATACAACCATCGCGCAGGGGATTCGCTAAATCGACATTACGGGTCGAAGGGCCCACATGCATCCCAAGACGAGTCAGGTAGCCCAAACCCCGAGTTGAAAGCTATAGGCTCCCACCTCTGCGCTATTCAGATTTTTTGACGACACATTTTCCGGATTAGAAGAACAGTGGACGTTTTGACATGAAATGTGCATTCAAAATATATAATAAACATAGTTGTTGACATACCTCAACCATTAAACAAGACATTGAACCATCGCGGCAGCTCAGGGATAAGTGAATGCGGTGGAATCTCGCGCGTGTCAATCGCTCTCATGTAGGCACGCGGCACAAAATCAAGCGTCTTCAAGACGCAAGGGAATGTTCACAAGCGGCAACAGTGCGTGAAAAAATGTCCTTATAGCTTTACAAGAAACACAAACGTTAGCATTCTCAGTGTAGGTCCAGCTGTCGTCTGAGTCCCTTTGGCTGTAAGTTGTCAAACCAGGCAAGTGGTGAAGTTGGACGTTTCTCCTTGTGTTGTCCGTTTGCCGTATTGACTTGGCTGCCTAGCGCTGCAGTGAGAAAGCGCTGGTAGCGGTTGGTCAGACTGAAGCAGAGGCGGGACTATAAAGTGTGGCCCAATGAGCGTAGAGCCGCAAGCTGACGAGTGCGAAGATTTCTTTTGGTGGGGAAAAGAAACTCAAATATTCTGAGCTATGGTTGAAAGGGGGTAAGACACCCACTAGAACCAATGAAAAGTAGGCTGTGAACAGAAGCAGTGTTCTTACAGTGACTTTAGTCTTTCAGTTTTCTAGTTAATTGTATAGCCTACCATATCATACTACAACCCGTTATATTTTGTGAAGTCAACTCTCCCAATTAAAATAGGCTTCTGGATAACTTACCTTCGTTTAGGCTTTTTTTTTACTGACATTTTTCAGTTCAGTAAGACGATTTAAGTTTATTGTAGGTATTGTCAACAGCAAGACTAAGAGAGACACCCCAGAGGGGAAACGATGGCAGACACAGACCATAAACAATCCAGAAGTGCAACTGGAGTCTATAACGAGCTGAACCTGGCCTATCCAGGATGTTTACTGCAGGGGATGAAGAGAGGAAGCCAGTGGTGACAGCACACGCAGAACGGGAGACTGTCACGTGTGACAATGTTGTCCGGCTCAGTTCATTATAAGGCAGCCCCCAGTCTTCTGAGCTGTGTGTGTGTGTGTGTGTGTGTGTGTGTGTGTGTGTGTGTGTGTGTGTGTGTGTGTGCGTGTGTGTGTGTGTGTGTGTGTGCGTGCGTGCGTGCGTGCGTGTGTGCGTGCGTGCGTGTGTGTTACAGAGAGAGAAAGAGGCAGGACGTTAGGAAGATGTTTTGAACTGATCTTTGACCGAGTGTTTCTCTCAACAATTGAATCCTTATGAGAGGCCATCGCGACCTTACATATATATATGTTTGTGGCATGTGTGTGTGAGAGGGAGCTGAGAGGGTAGAGAGAGACTGAAACACTGAGAAGAGGAGAGAAAGGGAGAGAGAGTGTGTGAAAAGGATAGAGAGGGCAAGCACGTTCTCCCAGAGGTGAGAATGACGTCTGTGCGTGGGCAGATTTCCAAGAGTATGTGTGTGTGAGAGTTAGAGAGAGAGAGAGAGAACTCTTTCTATTTGCAATAGCCCTTTATAAAGGTTTGAAAGGTAGATATACTGGTTACAGTTAATGATGACGTAACACCGAGAAATACACTTCGATGTTCCTGAAAACCCCTTTTGTGTTTGTCTTCACGTCACATTTGTGATGTGTGAGTTTGTGGTTCTGTTAACCTTTTTGGCTCCAAATTGTAATGTATTTGCAGCCTAATCCCCGATTAGGGGAACAGACTCGAAGGTAGAAGTCCTGTCAGATTTACGTACTTGTCCCAAGCAGCTCGAGACAGGATGAACCCAATGCTTCTACCCTAACTCTCTGTGTGTGTGTGTGTGTGTGACAAAGAAAGGGTGTGTTTTTCTGTGTGTAGGAGATAGACACACACACCCAGCACCTACCTGCTGAACCACTTTACATCAGTGAAAGTAAAAACACGTCTACAAAAGAAACACAAACATATATTTAACGCAAGGAAGGGTACCGAGTCATCCTGACGCACCATTTGTTTGTCATCCGTGCAACTTTATTAACCAAACAGTGTAAAGACAATGATGCACCGTCACACACATGCCCTCATAAATGGGCCCATATTAGGTCAATCAGGTAAAGTGCCTTGCTTCTTTACAATAATCAAACATAAGATGAGAGATTAGAATCCTCTCTGTGCTGAGTCCCATATTAAACAGACTAGGTTAGATAACAGTAATCTGGAGAGTAGAGATTATCACCAAGTAGGAGACTGGGATTGAGCCTTGATGATATCCTGCCGAATTACACAACACCAAGTTGTCCTGGCCTACTATTCACTAATGAGATGACCTTGGGTGCACTTTACTTTATCTACGATCACTGTATTTGTTGGGGTATTTAATTCCGGACACTTATTCTGTGCGCATTCAACAGCAGATGGATACGCAATGACACATGCTGTACCCTTTCAACTCGCAGCACATACAGCAAATCAAAGTGCTTCTGCACGCAAACACACACATACACATACACTCTCACCCAACGCACACACACACACACACACACACACAATGCAGCAGGAAAAGATGACTTCCTATCTGATTTGAGTAGGGGAAACGGGAAGAGGGCCACTGACTCAGATATGTTGTTTACTGACCAATGGGCACCAGCAACTGAGATAGTCCAAAAAGAGGACACAGGGAGGTGAAGAATAACTATCTTTTGCCTTGCTTACCATCTCTTGCACATTGTATTTACATTTACATTTATTTTCTCAATTCATTTAGGTTTCACTACTTTTATCCAAATGACACGCAAATAATGCATCTAGAAGTAGCTACAGTGTTTTGGTGGTCCGAGTCAAGGAACCTTCATATATATATATATGAATCTTATAATGAAGCTTATAATGAATCTGACAGAGGAAATTACATAAACCAGCAAATAAAGTGTTATTGTGAACTGACAAGGAGTGATCTCCTGGGAGGCTTGATTCAACAAGTCAGTTGGAAGTACACTACCATCTAGTGGTGAGAATGAGAATCACAGTAGAAGGCGCCGCTTCCACCACATGATTTCGCGACATGAGGCACCCAGTGAAGGAGAGGAACCTGACGCGGGCAACTTCTCAACCCCCCCCAAGTCTCCTGGATGGAATGGAGAAGGGACGCAGCCTGTGTGGTTGACTTGTGTGTTCTGGGGTAATTGTTTCTCTAGGTAAAAGGTTCAGACCTCTCGTTAGTAATCGTACACTGAACAGCCTGTAGGTGTCAGGATTTCACAAGGATTGGGAGTTCTGTGCTCTGCCGTTCTGTTGATGATATTGTACGTGTGTGCATGTCCGCATGTGCTTGCCTGTGTGTGTGTGTGTGTTTTGGAATAAACCATGTGTTTACACACACACACACATGAGTGCACACAGTTAATATTAGTCTGTTTAGTTAACATGCTGTTTACCAGTTGGCAAAGGCCTACTATCTTGTTTTAAGTGCATACATGCATTAAGAAAATCATTGCATTCCTTGGATGTGGACTAGTTACCTGGTAGGCGAGGGAAAGTAAAAAAAAATTGATCCATTGTTTGTAGTCTAAATATTGGTCAAGAACTGTTTTGAAAGAATGTGTTGGATTTAAGATAAATGAATGCGGTGCTAGTATACATCACAAACAGTGAAGTTTGTAAAGTTGTCACCCTGGATAAGTCATGATGTTGAATCATCAAACTACGCCTAGCCCCGATGACAGAAACAGAGAGAGAGATAAAACGGTGGGGAGTGAGGGAGTGATGAGCTGGAGAATGAAGTGAGCCAGGGAGGGTGAGAGAGAGAGAGTGATACAAATGAGAATGGAGGCAGAATGAAGAGCGAGGCAGAAAGGGAGAGGTGGACGATAGAGGGATGGATCGGGGAGATAAGAGAAGAGAGTGAAGGAGAGTTCAGGAGGTCCTGCATGTACACCCCGTGCTCCCTGAGTTCATTTGCATATCTCTATGTGTGGATTTGCATTGCAAATGAGGCTCACATAAATTCAAACAGAGGTGGGATCCCCCTTATCGTATGATTGGCTGCCTGCTTGATCACCTGGTGGTTTTTTGTCTTCATCCTTACATTATAGGACCATGAACCTGTTGAGTTGTTGACCTATTGTACGACACTTCCTACTTTTCAAAAAAGGGAAATTCAAATTCAAAACTTTCAAATGATGGAAACAAAGAAGTTCTTATTTATTTTCTATATTATCTTGTCCTTATTCTTGGTTTATCTTCTTTTTTTCCCTTCTTTAATTTACCTGACATAAAAGACAGTGAGGAGAAGGCACTTGCTGAAACAAACAAGAGTTGCCGAAGATGATGGTGGAAGGGCAAAGAAAGACAAATGGACAATGTCAAAGAGAACATCTTCCTGTGGATTACCGTTGCTAGCTTCCATTAATGTCTCTCACTGACACACGATCCTGCTGGTCCCAGATGGGATATGTTACACTACAACACTGGTTTGTCCTAGGACCTTTCACACAAAAAACAACCATTCAGAAAGATCCCCCTTCACACACATACACACACACACCCACAGATGTTTTGCTTACAGTTAGATATGGATGAGTACTGAGGTGGTGATCCTCAGGCTCATTTGGCTAACACGTTGGATTGACTCTAAACACACACGTGATGCAAACATAGGGACATAGTACTGTAAAGTCACACGTGCACTCACACATACAAGAGCACGTGCACACATAGTCTCTGTTGCCATTAATATGGATCGTTCACTCTGGCTATTGGCTCTGGGTGAAAGGGCTATACACGGGGGGTTTTTGCCCAGAATCTGTTCATCAAAGTGTGACGGCTCACATACACAAGCATGCATGCGCACACACACACAAACACACACACACACGCACACAGAGAAAGCAGCGTGTCGGATTTTGTCTAGTGTGCATCACTGTAAATATTGACACAGTAAACAGAGCTTAGCTGCAGTTTTTTTACTCCAACTTCTCCTAAGCTGTTCTCCCCCCACCCCCCCCACTCGACAAAGAGCAGTTTGGAAATCTGTCATTGAGTCAGTAGTACGTGTAATAGTCAAACCTATCCTTCTTATTTCAGTGAGAAATCTCCCTCCGGCTTGAATAATGCAAGATAATGCATGATGGTACTTCTTAAAGTGCACAATAAGATCGGGCACTGAGGTCAGTTCAGTTCAAGATGATCTATTATAACATCGTAAGTTCGCCGAGTTGGATGACGCAAACTGAAACGTGAAACCTGTGGTTCTCCTCTTGTCCCCGATGCGTCCGGCACTGAACGGGTTAATCATATCTGGACTCTCTCTCTGAGTCACTTTCACCTTTCCCTCCATCTCTGTCTGCTCCTGTTTAGACTCTGTGTGCCTGTTCTCTCTCTGTGTTCATCCTTATCTGTTCTCTCTATATGTTCATCCTTACATTTTCTCTCTATATGTTCATCTTTACCTTTTCTCTCTATATGTTCATCCTTATCTTTTCCCTGCGTCTGACTTGTTCTCTGCGCGTCGTCAGTTTGTTTCTAGAATAGGGCTCAGATGTCTTAGTCTTTATCTCAGGCTCACATATCTTTTCATATGTCGTATGAATCTCGCTGTATCTCTCTTTGTATCTCTCTGTCTCTCTCTCTCTGTGTCTCTCTCTCTGTATCTCTCTCTGTGTTCTTTCGTGCCTTTTCTTTCTGAGTACTCTGTGTTTTAGGGAAAATTAAGAATTGGAACAGGTGAGTCACAGTTATCAGCAGAATCTCTGTGAAAGCAGTTTAGCACTGACACACAGACATGCTCGCACACTGACACACAGACATGCTCGCACACTGACACACACACAGACACGCTTGAAGGCACACACACAAAAATCCACTCATGGATTTAAACCCAACTAACCTTTTTTTTTAGAAAAAAAGAAAAAAGGCTACCGTAAACACTTAAATAACCACATTTTTGGTTCCTTTAAGTCTGGCTAAAACAAGATGCTCTGGAACTGTAAAATGAACGTAACTATAATGATGGTAATAATAAATACTTTGATATTATTCTGTGCAATACACATATACACTCATAGATCAAAACCAGTTTGGGGAAGTTAACCCTTCATAGCCTGTCTCTGTCTGAGCTACAGGTGCTTTCCAGCTTGCAAGTAGCACTGCGTTCTCACATGAGTAAGACTCCGGGAAAGTCAAGGGTTAATTTATTTTGCAGCATGGAGATTTCTGACTGTCAATACACGCCTACACAGAGACGCTCTGTATATATGCACCACCAGATATGGAGGGATGGAGATTGAGACGCACTGCAGAGCAGAGATGACTGGAAGCACAGACAAAACGAGAAATGTACCAAAACGATCCCTTTTCATCTCGATCCACGGCACCGCACGCTCCGGTGTCACTCTGTTCATTGGCCGTACGGCCATATCTGTCCCCTCCTCTAACTCCTGTCCGCTCCTTCTCTCCCTGGGACAACGTCAAATGAGGCCCGGGCGAGAGACCATTACATCTTTGAGTGTCTGTGTGTCTGTGAGCGTGTCTGTGAGTGTGTCTGTGTGGGTCCGTGTGTGCTCTTATCAGTGTTGACTTTTACGAGCCCCCATAAAGAAGCAGTATTTCTGACCCAATGATGAACAGCCTGCAGGTAGCTGCACACCTGTCACGTTCACCTGTCACTCTTATCTACGCTGCATTTGGGTGTGGGTGTGTTTGTGTGTGTGTGTGTGTGTGTGTGTGTGGGTGCGTGTGTGTGTGTGTGTGTGTGGGTGCGTGTGTGTGTGTGTGTGGGTGCGTGTGTGGGTGGGTGCGTGTGTGGGTGCGTGTGTGCGTGCGTGCACACTGACAGAGATATGGCAGTCTATGGAGATTTGGACGAGGATCACTATCTCCAATACGTATGGATCCCTCTATCAGTATCCACGCTGTATACATATTTACACACAGTTACCTGTGTGTGTTCTCTGTGTGTGTACACATGTGTGTCCTTGTTTGCGTGTGTGTGTGTGTTCTTGTTTGTACACACACTCGCACACACACACAAACTTTCTTGGAAACACACCGAGCTCCACCACACACATGTATTACCTGTGCAGGTCCTACACACACAGATGCCTTGGGGTGGCGTTCCAGTTTCCTGTAAGTTCCATCTCACCTTGTTATTGTCAGTGCTGCCAACCTGCTGGTCAGGTTCCACCTGACAGACATCATCAGACACCATCATGTCATTAGCATCAACCCATTGCGGTTGAATGATGCTGTTGTTATTGTCGGCACAGCCGTCTATTTTGCGAATGGATCCACGTTCTTTTCGGAGCGGTTGCTTTCGACTGTGTGAGGTTTGTCTCGTTGATTGGTCTTGTCGTCAAGGCGTAGCCCTGAAGAGACAGGCCTGATGTATCATTATCTAAGCCTGGTTTGCTTCCACGCTCGGGTCGCTCCAGTACACATCTCCAGTATTTAGGGAGGGAGAGGAATAGACTGAGAGGGAGAGGTGGAGAGAGAGAGAGATAGAGAGAGAGAGAGAGAGAGAGGGAGAGCGAGAGATAGAGAGAGAGATGAGAGAGCTCGAGCATAGAGAGCTAGCGAGAGACGAGAGATAGAGCTACGCGAGAGCGAGCTGTGGCTGATCGATCGCTCGAGCTCGATCTCGCGAGCTCTCTCTCTCGCTCTCAGCGACTCCGAGATCTCTCCGAGTCTTCTGAGGGTTGGGAGCATGGGGGAGGACAGAGACAGCAAATATATCAAGTCTGTTTACGTAAAAAAATTGTTGCTATATCGTATCCACCCCAAAACTTGCTCGACACTTTGTTGATGTGATAAAAGTGCAAAGCTATGTATAGTAACAGTAACAGTTCAGAATAATGAACTTCAACCCACAAAGCGGAATGCATGTGATTTAACGAAAGGATCAGAGGTCAACAATAAAGGCAAACAAAACGAATGAACATGATCGTCTTTAATGGTTCTTCTGATGAAGGGGTGAAACATGCTCCCCTGAGGGTCAAGTCCACCGTGAAGATGTGGTGGGATTCTGGATGTGAGGGTGAATGTGTGAAGGAGTTACACGTTCATCTGAGGCCTTTCCCTCAGCGCACCTATCAAGCTCTTATTGACACGGAGTTATCTAGTATTTCACTATATATTTACTCCATCACTGCATGTAAGCCTATCTGCTCTCTGTAACAATGTTTATGTCCTAAATACTCTATTCTGCTCTTGTACTTCTTAACCTGTGCTGAATGTTAGATCGATGCACAGCTGTGTTTTTTGCCAACCCACACAAAAAGCTGAACAGGAGGTTGTGGGCCATTTCTGGGAAGTATATGAGTGTGTGTGTGTATGTGAGTGTGTGTGTTTAGGTATGTATTTAGTATTTCCTCATTTCAATCAACTTTTTGTGAAAACTGTGGATCCGAAAATAAATAAATGTCACACTTTTCATACAATATTATAATTATAATGACTTTTTCGCATCTGTCCATTTCAGGAAATCGAATTTTCATAGCGCTCGGCTAACATAGTTGCTTGTTCTGCAGTGTAGGCCTATATTTAACACATTCACCAGCTAGTTCCAACTACTGTAGATCTTTCCTGGGAAACAAATGGGCCAAAAACTTTCTGTGGGGAATTCTCAGCTCTCCTCCAGCAATATCCACATCTTATTTGATTTGCAAATGTTATGCAAATGTGCCCATTGAGGTGGATTGAATGGGCGTGTTAGCGTGCCCTGTAAGGGATGGGATGATCACGTGTGTGTGTGCACGCGCGCTCCCTCTCAGCCTTGGTACATGTTCAGTCTTGTCTCCCCGCCGCCCTCGTCCCTCCTGACCTGAAGAGCGAGCTCCTCTTGTTTGGGATGGAAATATTCATTTATCCCAGACACACAGTCTGTGTGAATAGGGCATTTTTTGCATGAACAACAATTGCACGAGAAGAAAAGTTGCAGTGGAGATCCGACATGATCCTTTGTGTGTGTGTGTGTGTGTGTGTGTATGCGTGTGCGTGTGCGTGCGCGCGCTTCAATATCTTCATCTATTGCATCACATCAGGATGAGTGACAGCTACAGGAACATGGTTCACTGCTTCCTCTTTCTCTGGTTGTGAAATGGGGAGAACCTTCACCCCCCCTCCCCCCCACCACTCACACACACACACTCGCTCACTCTTTCTTGCTTCATTCATCTTGACCTTAGCAGTAGTAGTATTTGTAGTGGTAGTGAAATCTTTGGGGGAAGTTGTCACAAAGAGAGGAAGTGTGTCATAAAAGATTAGATGAAGTATTGTTTTCCACCGTGAAGGAGAGATTCCTCTTTTGCAATGTGTGTGTGTTTGTTTGTCCGCGTGTGTTTGTGTGTGTTTTATCCCAAAACAATTCTCAGGATGGCTGTGGAATTAACAAAATAGTGCAATGACAATCGTGTTAAAAATGCAATTGCCCAATCCTATGACTTGCTTATACTTTCTTAAGATGAGACTTCTGATGTGCTTGTGACACCTTTCAACACACAACGACCTATGGAATTGGATTGCTGCCAATAATGACAACAAACTTCTTCGTTTTGACATCTTCTTCCTCCTGAGTTCACTTCCTGTTACTGATTAGATCCACGTTCTAACCAATCAAACGAGAAGTTCCTCATTTACAAACACGACACCTGAAATCAAATCGTGTTAAATTTGCTCAGGTCGTCATCTACAAAGGCCTCAGTGTGTATCTATGGAAATGACTCCATGCGCTCACCGCATCTGATGCATGGATGCGTCTCTTTTCCATGTGTACGACTTTGATGAAAAAGAACGAGGGAGAGAGGTTGGAAACTTGACCAGCTGTTCACGAGACACACTAACGACCAAACACGACTGTGTTGGGACGTCTTAAATACACCAATCAAGGTTGAGAGGGATGGATGGGACCGGGGGTGTGTGTGTGTGTGAGTCCCGCTTTAACGCCTTTGCCGGTGAGCGAGTGTGCATGGATGTCGCTGACCTGTCATCGGGTCGATTGCTCCGGCGAGCGTGTGTGTGTGTGCGCGTGAGAACGCTGTCGTGTGCAACTGACCCAGGAAGCGCTGTTGCGTCGCCGTTCTCTCTCTCCCCTCGCTGATATCTCTCACTTCCTGCTTCCCTCTCCTCCCTCTAGCCGCGTTGTCTCTCTCTCTCTCTCTCTCTCTCTGCCCAGCACTCCAACAGCGCGGTCAGCGAGAGACGCTCTGTCTGACCAGCCCTGACCACGACACGGACACACGGTCTTTTGTTCCCCCTGGGGTGAGTGCTCCATGTCGGACGGTCGGTTTGCCGTCACTTTACAACCTCTGTCCCTTTTGTATGTCTGGGTATATTCTATATACCTTCTCCCTCTCTCTCTCTCTTTCTCTCTCTCTCTCTCTCTCTCCCTCTCTCTCTCTCTCTCTCTCTCTCTCTCTCTTTATCTCTCTCTCTCGCTCTTTCTCTCCCTGTTTCTTTCCAGAGTTCTAACGGTACACCGCAGGTATATCTTAGATACCGCAGTTCTCGTATTTGCTCCTTTCCTTCCTCTTCCATCTGGCCTTTGATGCTCTCTCCATTCACCTGTAACAACACATTAGGTTAGTTGTGTGTGTGTGCATGTGTTGGTCTGTACATGTACCTGTCTGTCTGTCTGTCTGTCTGTCTGTCTGTCTGTCTGTCTGTCTGTCTGTCTGTCTGTCTGTCCTGTCTGTCTGTCTGTCTGTCCTGTCTGTCTGTCTGTCTGTCTGTCTGCTCTGCCTGCCTGCCTGCCTGCCTGCCTGCCTGCCTGCCTGCCTGCCTGCCTGCCTGCCTGCCTGCCTGCCTGCCTGCCTGCCTGCCTGCCTGCCTGCCTGCCTGCCTGCCTGCCTGCCTGCCTGTGTGGACAGTGTGTGGACATCTTGGCCTGACTACAGGGAGGTTTGTTGGATGTGAGGAGGAGTCTGGGTGGAGGGCATGAGGCTCGACCATGAACGGCCCGAGGGAACGTTCTGTGCTTGATGACTCAGAGGGCTCCATCTTGGTTGGACCTAGAAAGTTCTGGAAGGGTCCACCGCTGATACGTACCCGATGTACGCGGACCTACGCTTTCATGGGAGCCTAGACTCGCCTGTGACCTGCACAGACACACGCTCACAGACACACACACAGACACGTACCATGTTGTTCTCGGCGTCTAGCGGCTTCCTCAGCATCTCCGAGTCTGATCATGAATATCGTTTGTCAGGAACGCATGTCTAGAAGGTCACCACTGTTTCTACACAGTCACACAGTCACACAGGAATCCAGTTTGAGAAGGATATCTGAAAATACACGTCAAGATGATGTGCAAGTGAATCCTTGAAACTGTTTGCCCGGAGAGGGGTTATAAAAGAACGACTGAGAGAGAGAGAGAGAAAGAGAGATACTAAAAAAAGAGACGGTAAATTCTGATATAGAGACAGAGAGAGGAAGGAAGGAAGAGGTGACATACAGTGTTCCTCAGAGAGGGAGACTTGGAGAGGAGGCAGGCGGGCGAGCGAGCGAGTTTCCCAACACCTGCGAGTCCAGGCACGGTTCTGACTGGAAACTCGCCGGCAGAGATTGCAATGCATGGAGGGGGCAGTGAGAGAGAGAGAGAGAGAGAGAGAGAGAGGGGAAGAGAGAGAGGAAGAGAGATACCGAGAGAGAACCACAGAGTCAGACACGACCCAGAAAAACAGGATCGCAGAACAGCATACCATTCCGTGATTTTCCCATGAGAAAACCCGAGGCTTCTTTCGGTCTGAAGGAATTTGCGAGCGAGGCGGCGAGATTGGGATGAGGAGCGTGTTGGAAGAGCAGAGACCGCGTGCGTCAGACAGCGACGAGGGGGGCTTTCTGAGATTGGACAGGCCTCGGATCTCCAAGCCAGCTAAGCTAGGCTCTCTCTCTCCATAGAGAGCCCACAGATGGGCCTCTACGAGCAGTTCTAGAAGGTTCTGACTGCGGATCCTCCTGGTTTCCATAAGGGTGGACGAGTGACCCCTGGAGTAGGCTGTCACGTCTACATTACACCCAACCTGAGTGTCATTCTGATGCTGTCATTCTCACTCATGACCAAGGACTCTCCAAGGACCTATGGAGCAGCACTGTCTCTCCAGCGCTGCGGTGACTTTGCGTCATGTGTCCCTAAGCGTTAGTCAGCTCTCGGACATTCATTTTGAAATGGGCCTGGTGTGTTTGGGCTTTTTCAAAACCTCTCTTATCTCGTGAAGTCCAGGGTTTCGGCGGTTCCTCATCGGAGTGTCGTGATTGGTGGAGGAGACCGCAGCGTGTGCAGTGACTGCTTGTGTGCCGCAGTGGCAGTGTGAGGCAGAGTCAGTGGTCAGGTCGGGTTCACCAAAGATTGACATGCTTAAGTGTGCAGTCTGTGGCACCATGTTGATTACGACACACGTGGACACACATGTGAACCCGCACGCATAACACAGACACATGACACGCATACAAACATACACACGTAGCTACAAGCAGAAGTAAACACACGCACACGTAGCCTCGACGTACAGACACACACGTGGACACAGACACATAGACACACACACACACACTTAGACACACACAAAGCCACCTCCCTCCCTCCCTCACCTCCCTCCCTCCCTCACCTCCCACTCCCTCCCTCCCTCCCTCCCTCCCTCCCTCCCTCCCTCCCTCCCTCCCTCCCTCCCTCCCTCCCTCCCTCCCTCCCTCCCTCCCTCCCTCCCTCCCTCCCTCCCTCCCTTGGCACTGTGTCCGTCCTGTCTGGTTATGTGAGCTGAAACCATCGTTGTCAAACCTGTTATCCCTCAGGATATTCATCCTTTACATGTAGACTGGGATGGGTTTTGTTCACCCTCTGACAGAGTCCTGAAGCTCCAGCACTCCTCCTACCTATCGCCATGGAAGATCACACCAGGAACTGGAAAAGGCTGTTTATGATGTTTATGGCTGTGTGACTATGCTGGTGCAAATGTGTGTAGGTGTGTCTGTGTGTTTGTGTGTTTTGTGTGTTTCCCGGAACCATTTCATCGTTGTGGGATTCCTCCGACCTGAAGAGCGATAATGTGTGTGCTCAAGTGTACCTATTAATCTTACACCTGCGCGCAAACACACACACACACACATAAACACACACACAGGTGCTTCTTTGGCGCAAGAACCAATAACACATCATGACAAACACAAACACACACCCATACAAATACACAAAGTATTGTTGTATTCTGCAACACAAGGAAGTTCTTGGCAATGTAATGAAATACTCTGGATCTCCTCTTCTTCAGTATTTCTCTGGAGCCTTCTTTGCATGTGATTTAAATAGTTTTGCATTTCATTCTGTTGCCTGTCATCTTAAGTAATTAAATCCCCTTGATGGTGAAAAAGGGGCCAGTTTAGTTTTAGTTTGTGCCCAAAGGTGTGTGTTTTACAAGTGCCCAAATGCTGACCTTTCAGATTTTTATCTAAAGGTTTAACGCAGTCTCTCTCCATCTCTCTCTGTCTCTCTGTCTCTCTCTCTCTCTCTCTCTCTCTCTCTCTCTCTCTCTCTCTCTCTCTCTCTCTCTCTCTCTCTCCATCTCTCTCTGTCTCTCTCAGGGCCTTCTTCTTTGCCCCCCCCCTCTTTCTCCTCCTGCTCTTTAGCCTCTTTCTTTCTTTCTCCCTCCTTCCCTCACTCCTTCTCTTTTCCTTTCCAATTCCAAAGTCAGATATGGAGCCATGTGGCTACTGAACGTCATGGGGGGGTTGTGAAGGTTGTTAATCCCCCTCAAACTGCAGACAGGAGGTCCTGCTAAGCGAGGGCCTGGGGACATTTTGTGAATTGTGTTCACATGAGGCACAGAGAAGCAGCATTCCTTTGCAGTCACCCCTAATTCTCCAGCCACAACTACAACCTTCAGGTCCTCAGCCCTGGAGACAAACCAGGTCTCCACGTCTATCCACTGGGCAGAGTCACAGGACCGACTGAGGACAGAGACTCACATCCTGCCAGGAGGTGAAGAGGATGTCTCACCAGGAGAAAGTTGGAATCTCACAACGAAGCGAATAAGAACACTCTGAAAATCTGCTGACGACAAGGAAGACAAGAAGGAAAGTCAAGTATTTGGTCTTGAAGAGCGGCCATGTTACTCTGAGAGAGCTGCCCCTTTTCTTGCCATTGGTACACTGATCGTTCTGGAAAGGTCTAGAAAGCAGGGGATGAGAGAGGACGAGGGGAGGGAGAGCTCCTCAGGACGTACACGTACGAGAAGAAATATACAGAATTTCGTCTCTTGTGGCCCGTCACCCCTCAATTACTCTCCCGTCTCACCCGCGTCACCCCTCCTCAACCCTGCCCTATCCTGTTCCTAGTGAAGTGTCTGCCTGACCGGTCTAGCGTGTGTGTCTGTGTGTGTGTGCTCTTCCCTTGAACGCCACGCCACGGGACACGCTGCAAGTCCAGACTCGTCCCGGATTCACAGAACAGACTGCCAAGAGAGCGCTTTAGTCAGAGAGAGAGAGAGAGAGAGAGAGAGAGAGAGAGAGAGAGAGAGAGAGAGAGAGAGAGAGGAGAGAGAGAGGGAAGGGAGGGGGTTGTGGAACAAGCTTATCCAAACCTCCGCATATGACTCATTCCCATTACACCTGTTCCTTTTCCTTCCCGGTTTCATCCCCACCTCCTCATCCTTCGGGCATCTCCTTCTCTTCCTCGAAGGGCTCGGAAGACAGAGAACATGAAACCGCGGAGTCGTCACGGCGACGCGGGTCTTTCTCGGAACACATACATGCCGCACGACCGACCGAGGTCTCCTCTGTCCACTCTGATGGGCTGATGAGGAGTAGAAGGTGAATAACTGATCATGTTGTCAAGCCTCACCCCTTGTCAAGCTGTCGGAGACCCTGAGAGCTTGTCTGCGGGGTCATCGTCTGCCGTGACCCTGAAACGAGGAGATTCTAGTCATGGCACAGAGTTCTCTGTGTGCATGTGGCATATTGGTTAAGAGGGCCCCTTCCCCTACTGTCACACACACCCCCCTGACTCCATATCCCCTTGGCCCACCACACCGCGCGCCCAGCCCACGCACTGCCTGTGTGTGTGTGTGTGTGTGTGTGTCTGTGTGAGTGTATGTTTTTATCAAGGCCTTGTTTCCTGTTAAGCAATCACCACCAAACCTTCCAGACAACGCCTGCTTTGGGCTTCTTAAACACACAGTGTTCTCCCTTGTGAGACAACACGTGTGGTTCTAGCTTGTTGGTTGGTCTGTCGTTGAATTTGTGTTAGAGTAAGGTGATTTATCAATCGTGTATTTGTGTGCATACCTGCCGGAAGAGATATCCACGTGTGTTGACCTGTGGAGAGTGCTTTTTCAAACATTCTGAGGCATCCTTTGGGCAAAAAGTTCGATTCCATATCGTTACATAGACTTTACAAAGTTGTGAAAGGAATTTGAGAACTCATAAAATAGCATGAGTGCTTATGTGTGTGTGTGTGTGTGTGTGCGTGTGCGTGTGTTTGATAAGCTAGCCCTGTGTTATCTGGCCAGTAGGCAGAGCACCTGTCTTTTACGAGTCACCTGGCTATTGAAACATCCCATAATACGACCTCAACCTGACCCAGGCTGAATACCTCTACGCGCCTGTATCCATGACAACATTATATTGCCCGGGTAACGACTATTGTGTTATGTACCCCCAAGGGGGGATTTCCTGAAAGTCACTTTTATACTGAGATTAGTCTTCATAAATGATCAATTTATCTTTGACGTCGCAATTTAGGGGATTTCCATTTTACAGTGTAGGCAGGTGTGGCTTTGTTTAACAGAAATCCCACATGGATAGCAAACTAAGAAAAAAAAACTTTCCTTGGTCCCCACAACTTGAAGTGCTATTTCAGTGTTGTTTTAGGGGGTTAGGATCAGAATTAGAAAAGGGGAATTGGAGTTAGTTGTTAGGGATAGGTTTGGGGTTAGGTTAGGAGCTTATGCTTTACAGGTTTTGGGTTGAAGATTAAGGTTAGGGTTTAGGTTATCTCTCTTTCTATCTCTCTTCCTCTCTCTCTCTCTCTCTCTCTCTCTCTATCTCTCTCTCTCTCTCTCTCTCTCTCCCCTCCCTCTCTCTCTCTCTCTCTATCTGAGCCGCCCTAAACAGGTCTTGTTTGTGTTCTCCAGAGCCCCTGGGTGGAGTGAAGAACCAGCAGGTGCTGAACGTCACCATGACCACCCTGAACATTCTCTCTCTCTATCTGTCTCTCTATCTATCTCTCTCTCTCTCTCTCTCTCTTATCTCTCTCTCTCTCTCTCTCTCTCTCTCTCTCTCTGTCTCTCTCTCTTCTTTCTCTCTTTCTCTCTCTCTGTCTTTCTCTCTTTTTTTCTCAATTTGATTCCATTTAGATTTCAAGTGCTGTATTGGCACGCTAAGTGATATTTCAAATACTTCCATAGCAAACATACAGTATGCATACACAAACACATAAACACATAAACATAACACAGTATACAGTATATATTGTATACAAATAGATAGATACATCTCTCTCTCTCTCTTTCTACCTATCTCTCTCTCTCTCTTTCTCTTGAAGCAGCTGGTACTTGTATTGTTGTTGTTATTGTGTGTGAAGGTACTTTCCCTCCCTCACACTTCCTCCCACAGGCCACCCTGTTGTCTTGATAGAGTGTCTGTGTGTGTGTGTGTGTGCCTGTCTGTGAGTGTGTGCACATGCATGTCTGTGTGTGGGGGCACAAGCTTCCCTATATGTCAAAATTGAAGGCCTGCAGTTCAAAGCAAAGGTTGCGGCATGAACACACTCCAGCGGCTCACTCGCCCCCCCGGCCACACACACCTACACGACCACTGTTCCTCCCTCTGTGAACACAGAAGACATAATTGGACACGCTGCACCTGTCTGCTCCTTCCCACCCTTAACACACACACCCACACACACACACACACACACACACACACACACACAGTTACACACTCACATGTTGCACACAGACACGCAGGCGCGCGCACCAACATAACCGCGCACGTCTGCGCCGTCACAAGAGACAGCAGGACACGGCGGCCCGTGTAGCCGCGTCTCCGCGACGACGGGCGAGACGTGTTTGGGAGGGGGGTGGGGGTGGTGGGGGTGGTGGGGGTTGTGTATCAGTATTAGTGCCGTAGCTCAAGAGGTTCTAATCTTTGCATCATCTCTCTCTCTCTCTCTGCTTCTCTATTTCTCAGCTGGTGTCCTCTCGTGCTTCCTCCCCCCCCGGCGCTGTGCGACGACGACCACGCCACCTTGTCGGGAAAGTTTGACCGCCAGAAAGTGTGTCCGCTGTCCGGTGAGATGACACCGCGAAGATGGATTCAAGTTTTCCAGAGAGCGCCGTGCGTTTAGGAACGATGGCGCTTGTGCTTGTAATCTTCGGTTGTGTACGAGTGTGATGTGTTTGCGATTTCCTGCCTGCGTGCGTGGTAAGAGTGTGTGTGTGTTTGTGTGTTGAGGAGAATGACACTTGACTGTACCGTACATGCTGTACTTCTAACCAGTGCGTTGTAACCTCAAGGTGAGGCCAGCACTGTCGGTGTGTGTGTGTGTGCGTGTGTGTCGGTGTGTGTGCGTGTGTGCGTGTCGGTGTGTGCGTGTCGGTGTGTGTGTGAGTGTGCGAGTGCGTGTCGGCGTTTGTGTGCGCGTGCACTGCTGGTGACAGTGTCTCTGGGAGTCTCTGTCAGGTCTGCAGTGATGTCATCATCCGCCCCCTCGGGGTGCCACCCAGGACTGTCGTCATGGTGACATGGAACTGGACATGGCCGTCGACTGTCTCCACCTTGGGGCTGAGTAGAGGAGGAGGTAGGGAGGGGGCGAGCGTGACTGATGAAGGGATGAGGGGTGAGTTTTCCTGCGATCACAAACGACCGGGGTCCATTGTCGACGTCAACTGCTCCAGCGGAAAACCTCTGGAGGAAAAACTAACTGTGGATTTGTGAAAATTAGAATTAATTTGCCTTTTGAAAACGTCCCAAACTTATTTAGGAGCAAAAAACATTACTGTCACTAGCTTGGAATTGTTTAGCATGTACTAATGACTAAGACAAAAAAGAGACGATTTGAATATTTGCATGAATAAACTGCTCTTACGGTAATCATCAACAAAGGGTATTTTGTGTCAGAGTGCTGTTCTCTGTTATTGTATGACAGCATGCATATATATGAAAATGGAATCACTGAAGTTTGTCGCTGTATCCTTCAATAAAAGATATATTTAAAACGTGAGCACATCTTGTTGTTCTTCTTCCCTGTTCATGATCTCCTTTTCGTTTATCTCCTTCCTTTAATCTTCCACCCATGAACGTCAGTACTTGCTGGTTCATCGAACATGGTTAGATGAGGTGTTTCTACTGAGTGTTTTGATTCAGATCTGTTTCATGACATCTTATTCTGTTTTCATGTGTAACCAGCGGTGGACGTGAGTGAGAGCTATGCTTTGTACAGGCATGATGTGCCTTAGTACTTCACTGAATGTCTTCTTTAGCTAAAACACACCCAAACTTTTAGAGTGAAGCTTGAACTCTGAAACACATAACAGGCGCTAGCACACACACACACAAACACTCAAAAACACACATTTCCACACACACACGCTGGCTCTCTATCCATCTGCTCTGTCTCTTTTCTTCTTTTTTTTTGACTGCAATCCCACAAACTCTTATCTCTCAGCCCTGCTGCTCTCCCACCACCCTGGATCCTGCCCCCCCCCCTTCAACCCCGCTACGCACTCACTCACACACACACACACTCACACACACACACCCCTTGTTCTGTCTGTGAGCTGCTAAGGCACCCTGGTTGGTCACATTGCCCAAGTGTTGTATTGAGATATCTAAAGACTACAGCCTGCGGTTTTCTGTGCATGTAGGGGTGTGTGCTTGTGCGGGTGTCGAGGTGCATGTGTGTCGGGGGGGGGGAACGGGGGGGAGGGGGGAATGTCCCTGCTTCATGACACGGTAGCAAATAGGAGGGAAGTTGTGAGAGTGAAGAGTAAGCGTTATTACTGCTCTGCCTGTGTGTGTGTGTCCCTGTGTCCCTGTGTGTGTGTGTGTGTGTGCGTGTGAGAGAGAGAGAGACATTGAGAGAGAGACTCCTCAACCCCCTCTCTTTCTTTCTGTCCTTCGATCTACACATCTCATCTCTCTGGTCAGGAGAGCCACCAACTCAACCACACCTGTCAGTCCTTACTGATCGCTAGTTTCTTTTCTGATTTCCCTACCAGGAAGAAGAGGAAGACATGTATACACTTTCCAGGTCCACTCTTATCTGTGTTAGTTCATTTCTGTCCGGTGGGAGATAGAGAGATCAGTAGGAGTTAATTCAATGAAATGTAATAAAGATGGTGAACTACTTTCAACTACCTTCGACTGCATTAAACTACGTTCAGTTGCTTGCCCTTACACTTATTGCCGCTGTCATCATGGACTCATCTTGGACTCCAAAACAACTGTGCAGGAGGAGGGACACAATTTCAAGCCAACAAGGAATTTCATCAACTAGTTCACCGGCAACAATACCACTGGTTTCCAATGGAAATCTGTCTTTTACAGGAGAACAGGGGAAATGCAATGCAAACGGAATACAGAGAAACATCCATGAAGTCGAAATCAGCTTTTGTTCATGCACATTTTGAGTGAAATCTCTGTTATGTTTTGGACCACAGGGGAAGAACAGGTATGGTCACATGACAGGAAGCGACCTCAGAAGACTCCCGGTGGTCAGCTCTCTCACCAGACATAAAACACACGTTACAAAGTTAAGATGACAATTGACTCAAACATTGTCACTGAAACACAACAAGTCTAGTCGAAATGTGTTTAATTTGTCAATTCGCTGAGTTTGTATCACACAGCACCAGTGACAATCACACATTAGCCACCAACATGCCTATTCAGTGTTTTCTGGCCTGCAACAGCTTTCTTCAGAACCCAGATTCGGTTTCAGAGGTAAGGGTGACTGACAAGATGCTTCCTTCAGAAGTTACTTCACACCCAAATAAAGAGGAACTAGTGGAACCGAGACCGAGTCTTAAGCGTATTTACAGTAGGTGGTAACATGAGCTCAGACCTCTGTTTCAGTCTGGGTACACTCTGAACACCCTCTAAACTGGCAGCACCAGGCCCTCTCCTCTGGTTCAGTCTGGGTGCACTCTGAACTCCCTCTAAACTGGCAGCACCAGCCCTCTCCTCTGTTTCAGTCTGGGTGCACTCTGAACTCCCTCTAAACTGGCAGCACCAGCCCTCTCCTCTGTTTCAGTCTGGGTACACTCTGAACTCCCTCTAAACTGGCAGCACCAGCCCTCTCCTCTGGTTCAGTCTGGGTACTCTGAACTCCCTCTAAACTGGCAGCACCTGGCCTCTCTCTACAGTCTCCTCTCAAGTCATCCCTGGCACAGTGTGCCAGGCAAAACACAAACTACCCTTGACCCAATCGTACTTTGTATTCGATACATTTATACCTACCACAGTAATACCATCGAAGCTTTCTTATGGTTTTAGGACATCACATGATTTGCTCATCATCAACAATCTTGACAAATGACTCTCCAATAATACCTGCATGGTATAAAGATAGCTGGAAATGTGTTGAGTACCCTCAACATGTACAATTCCCAAATATTTGAGAATAAATAAGTTTGAGCTCATCTATTGTATAATCTTTGGGAGCCAAAAGTATGTTTGTGTGCATGTTTGTGTGTGTGTGTTTGTGTGTGTGTGTTTTGTTGTATGTTGTCATGCCTCCCAGTTCTTATGGAAGCCCAGCTCAGATAAGACATTTGTGTAAACCCTCTTCCACTCCTTCAGTGTTATCTGGAGGACCGCAGGTGTCCCAGTCTAAGTACCTTCAGTTTTCACACACACACAAACACACACAAACACACACACACACACACACACACACATACTCAGACACACCTTCCTGCCACACACACATTCTGCACCATTCCCCCCCGACACACACACACACACATGAATTGTACTGTACATGCAGTCCTGTACATGCACAACATAAACACTCAGCGTATGTGGTTGTGTCAAAACCCCTCATCCTCTCTCTCTCTCTTCTCTCTCTCTCTCTCTCTCTCTCTCTCTCTCTCTCTCTCTCGTCTCTCTCTCTCTCTCTCTATCGAAAGAGAGAGAGAGAGAAATACTGTATATATGTATATATATCTATCTTTCTCTCTCTCTCTTTCGATCTACCTCTCTCATCTCTCTCTCTCATTGGTGTTTGTCTGCCCCTATATCTTTGTTTTGTGTCCCTGTCTCATTACCTTCAAAGATCAAGTCAATGTTTACTGTATATCTTGTTCTCTTATTATTTTAATGTGTATGTCTGTGAGTGTGTGTGTGTGTGTGTATATGTTTGTGTGTGTTTGTGTGCATAGCCTCCAAGCACTTTATGAACACATGAAAGACTACTTTCACACACACACACACACACACATGATCAATTATGTTGAGTAACAGATGGCACACATTGCTCTCAATGAAAATGAGTGTGTGTGTGTCTGTGTCTGTGTGCAAAGCATGAAGTCATTATCAACAGAGCTCTCCAGTCTACTGTAAGGTAAACTTACTGTCATCTGGTTTGATTGTTCTTAGCTCAGTGTTGTTGTTCCCATATGCCCTCGCTGGCATCCTCCTGACACCCAGACACGGGCGTCAGAGTCAGGGCCAGGCTGGCCGGAGCTGCAGCTGCCTCTCTTGGAACCAGTCACATCCTAAATTGTTTCAATTTCTCCACATTTGTTGTATACAAAGGGTTTAATGCAGTGAAACGTGTGTGTGTGTGTGTGTGTGTGTGTATGCTGTATCTAGTGAGTGAGTGTGTGTGTGTGTGTGAGTGAGTGTATAAGTATGTGTGTGTGCGTACCCTTTCAGCCCGGCCATGTTTTGGATGGCGAACCACAAACAAGCTCTCATTGGACCAGTTATTGAATGCCCCCCCCGTCACACACTCACACACACACACACACACACACACTGGAAAAGGACTTGATTTGAGCGGGATTAGGCCAGGGAACACAGAGGGAGGGAGCATCTCAAACACACACACACACCCTACCACCGTGGCGGGTGTGTGTTTGGGAGGCTGGGGTAGGGAATGGGGTGGTAAGGGAGTGGGGGGGTAGGGGGTTAGGGGGGTAGGGGGATAGGGGGTGACTGATGGCCGGGGACCCAGATGACGAGTGGCCTAAATCGGGGCGGCCAGGCGTGATTGTGCGGGGTGAATCAACCTGTCAGGCCCACTTAGAACTAACAATGGGCTGGGGAAGGGAAGAGAGTGTGGAGAAGAGAGTTATGCCATGGGTGGTGGTGGTGGTGGTGGGGGGAGGAGGGGTGGTGGGGGGTAACGAGGGAGGGGGGGTCCAAGGGCATGAGCGTAGCATCTCCATTTGTGTGTGTGTGTGATGGGCTCCATTAAGAGGCCCTTCCTTCTGCTCTATTTACCCAGGTGAATAGGAGCGCTGGGCAGGGCCAGAGCGGGAAATCGCCTTGGCCAACTCTATGTGTGCGTGCACGTGTGCGGGTGTGTCTGCGTGCGTGTGCGTGTGTCTGTCTGTGTGTGTGTGTGTGTGTCTGCGTGTTTGTACTAGTAAATGTCTATGATGCCCCTTGAAGCCACCCACAATGGGGAAACAACATGCATTTATATGAAACATTGAGGACATTTTTAAGGAGGAGAGAGAGAGAGAGAGAGAGAGAGAGAGAGAGAGAGAGAGAGAGAGAGGGAGAGAGAGGAGGTAAATCCTGTGTAGAGTTTCACCCAAGTGTGTGAAAGTAAGTATGGGAAATGTGTGTGTGTCCTCTCATGTGTGCAAGTGGAGTGATGTCACGTACGGTACAGTAGCTTCTAGGCCTCATGTGCAGTGTTGACAGGAAGAGAGTGTGAGTCCGGTGTGAAAGATTTACAGTTTGGTGACATTGAGGTGACAGGATATGACACAGACTCTAGATCAGTTCAGACGTAATCACCTAATCATAATGATCATTTACTGAAGTTGAAAAGATGTATACACAAACATGTATTCGTTTAGTTGGATGAAATTTGAGCAAACAATGATTCACGTCGAATTCAAGTTTTTTTTTGTCCACATAAAATCCTAACAAATTACAACTATTTTACCAAGCTATTTTACCCTACTTTGCCCTATTTTACAATGTGCTATTACTAAACGGAGAGAATTATCATGGATTACAGTCGTACAGACGAAAAATGACCTCTTTGTGTGAGTTCCTCAACCCTTGTTTGGTTGTTTATTGTTGTTTGTTTCTCTTTCTTTCTTTTTTTTAACGGTCAACTGTACATTGTGTTTTGTTCTCTTTGACTCACTTGGCACATATCTTCGACTGACCCACTATTTTTGGAGATGTTAACAGTTATCGTCCTGGGACTATCTGTCACATGCACATTGATGTGTTTGTCTGTGTTGGTTTGAACAACCAGACGAACAGCCAAACGACCAGGCAGTCAAATCAGAGAACTGTTACAGACAAGCTAATCTTCTCAGCAACAGAGGTAACAGTCCCCCCCCCCTCTTTCCCTCTATCTCTCTCTCTCCTTCTATCTCCCTGTCTCCCTCTCGTGTGCTCCTCATCAGTTCACCCTCTCTTTCTCTCTACCTACTGACTCTCCCTTTCTGAGTTAGTCGGTCCGTCGGACGATGCGTGCGTGTGTGCGTGTACGCGCGTCGAGACTCGATAGGTTATCTGTCCATCTGTCGGGCCCCCAGTGTGGCGGCCCTCGTACAGATCCATCAAAGCACAGAGGTTTAGGCAGGGTACACATCTTGTTCCTCCATCTCTATCTGTCCCCAAACACCTTCCCCCGCACCGAGCACCCCTCCGCCCCTCCCCCCTCCACACACACACACACACACACCCCAGGTGCCTCTGTGCCCCCGTGGCTCGCGTTTCCCCCTCGTCCCGTCCTCTAGCGCTCTCTCCTTCCCTCTCACTTCTCCTCTCCGTTCGCCCCGTCCTCCTGTCCTCTCCGACTGGCCCGCGGCAGGCCGAGGTGAGGGTCGAGGTGCCTCGTCGTTTTGGTCGGATGACTTGGATCAGTGGCGAGCGATCCGCCCTCGGGTCTGAACTCCTCTTCGTGGCGTCGTCACCTCGTCGGGGAGGTAAGGACCCTCGCTTTAGAACGAACTTCTCCTTCGTGTGACCCCGTGCGAACCGCGAACGTCCTCGCTCGAGTGGCTGTGCGGCTTCTGCTGGGTCTCCGGCGCGACCTGGACCCGGCGCTCTCCTCCTGCTCCTTCCTGTTCCAGGGAAGGTCACAAAGCCAGCAGGGTCACCAAAGGAGGCCAGTGAGATGAGACTGCAGGAGTGGATGGAAACCACAACAATGTACAGTTGTTCCTCCCCCCCCACCCCGCCCCCCTTCTCTCTCTCTCTCTCTCTCTTCTCTCTCTCTCTCTCTCATCTCCTCTCTCTACTCTCATCTCTCTCTCTCATCTCCCCCTCTCTCTCTCTCTCTCTCTCTCTCTCTCCGACTCCCTCCTCTCGTCTCTCTCTTTCTCCTCTCCGCTCTATCTGTCTGCACCCCCCCCCCTGTCCTCCTCCCCCCATCACCACAGCATGGGTAGGGCAGTTATCAGGCCAGGCCAGTCTAGCCGCTCCCCGCTACCTGACCCCGGCCATCGGGGAGCGGCTGCTCATGCCTGAGTATCTCTGACCACAACAGCTCTGGGGAATGAGGAAATCAGACTGGAGGAATGCCCGCTGGCGCAGTGTGAGAGCGATGGTGTTGTCGTACGGAGCGGTGCTAGGGGGGCCGTGTGTGCGTGCGCGTGCTTGTGTGTGTGTCCTTGTGTGTGGGACAAACCAGCCTCTTTGCAACATCCGGCTATAAATCCATTGTGACACGTCAAACTGAATGTGTGAGCCAATCCGCTTGCGACAGACACAAAGCAAAGGTGGTTTAGGTAACTAACAAGGTCTCAGAGCAGATATAAGACCTTTGTTCTTAATACAACTGGTTTTGTACGGAACTGATTCTGTCCATATTTTAAACTGAAGTGGTCAAACAGGTTGTGTCACTGATGAAAACCAAGGTACTGTACCTAACCTGCGCTTCTAAATAACTACTGAGTTCCTAGCACTCGTATGGTGTCTTGTTCTCTCCTCCTCCCTCTCTCTCTCTCCCTCTCTATCTCTTCAAGCCCAGTTATCTTCACACAATCTAATTCCACCACTATCGTCGAAGCGCCCTGGTTGCCATAGCGCAGGCCTAAACGGCCACGCCTGTCTCCCAGGGGAACGAAGTGACTACTGGTCGTCGCATCGGTGTTATAACAGCATGTGGAGACCAGAGTCAACTTCCATCTGGGGTCAAAGGTCAGTCTTCTTGACATGCTGTAGCTTTCCAGGAGCAAGCTAGTCTAAGGCTAGGGTCACACTCCCAGTGGCTCGTGTAACGCAATCATTATTGAGTGTTTGCTTGCTGTGTCAGTTTTGGTGTGAAGGCTCTGAATGGTCGACCATGGCCACGTTTCTCAGCTTATCACGTGAAATCGTATGTTTCGATGATTCAATGCTTCGAGGGAGATACAAGTTTTTAGTTTTGCACCTGTGTTTTTGTTTTTTTTGTCATTGTGCCTTTTTTCGTTCTTTCCTCCCCCCCCCAACCCCGCCCCCCCCAACCCCGCCCCCCCCAACCCCGCCCCCCCCCCTCCCCCTTCCCCTCCCCCTCTTCTTTCTCGGTCTCTGTCACACTCAAATGCACACAAACACACACACACACGCAGGCAGGCAGGCAGGCAGCTGGGCCTTCAGACAGAGGGAGCAGGTGTCTGGTCTCTGGAGGTTTGGGGTTGTGGGTGCAGGAGATGGAGGCAATCCCATTCTGAAAGTCTGCTTCTGGACTCTCACACCTCAGACTCCCCCTTTATCCGGAGTGTCCTTTCACAGCATACTGTGTACATGCTGTATGTACACACACACACACACACACCACACACACACACACACACCGCACACACACACACTAAAACTGCCAGCTGAGAGAAGGAGTCATTCTATGAACAGAGACACGCACCCCCCTCTCCCCCCCCCCTCAGCTTTTGTTTTCATAACCATTTTCACTTCACTACTTTCTGCTCCAAAACCCAAACCCAATTACTAGTACAGTCTGGCTCAATAAACCAACATATGATGTACTGTACAGTATATATACTGTATATTGTATCAACATTTACCAAACATTTAGTATGTGTTCAGATGAGCTCTTGTCCTTACTCTATATCCAATATGTATCCTGTTTATACGTTATACTAGAATGCATTTCAGGCAATTTGAGCCAATTCAGGGATTTATTTTTCTTTTCATGATGCCAAAGAATGTGGCTCAGCTTGCTTTTATTGAGCTGAACTATATAATGTATGTATTTATGTACTTGAGTATTTTTATCTGTACTTCTATCCCTTGGAGATTTGAACTCCGTCTATTTTTGTAGGCCTCTATGATGGTTTCAGGGGGCAAGTGTGATACAGGTGGCTGTAGGGGTGGATGTGAAAACTGGGGGAGCTGTAAATATAACCCCTGGTCCGGGTCTGGGCCCCTCGGCCTGCATGACCTCATAGAAAAAGAGAGAGACCTCCTCTCCAGAGACTGAACACTCGACTCATAGACAAGAGTGTGTGGGTGATGCCCTGTGTGTGCGTGTGTGTGAGTTGTCATGTTTACAATGGAGAAGGGAGCTTTCTCCATAGTATGAAAAGTGTCACTCAATTTTCACTGGAAGCTCGTCTCTTGAAAACAACCGGAGGGGATCATGTATCATATCTTTAGATAGAGATGTAACGGTTGAAGACATTTGCATTTTCTTCTTTATCATCGTAGACTGCTATAGTTTTTAATCTCTATGCTAACACAAAGGTTACCTTACGTGTTTGTAGTTTTATGAGTGCCAAGAAAAACTGTAGGCAAACAATCATTCTTTGTTACAATGTCCTCATGGTATAAGTGGATATCAATGTCAGTGGGCATGTGTGAATATTTGAATACTACAGAGTAGAAAGTATTTGAATACTACAGATACACTCCACCTTTATAAACTTGGCTGTGAAGAGGCTATTCATTCACAGGCAGCTACTATAAACCATTTAGACTAACAGTGGATCAGTTTAAAGAAGAAAATAGTATTGTTGCTGGAACTACTGTGTACATTAACTTCTCTACTTTGCTGAATCGACGAGATTTCAAATGAGAGAAATATGCTGGTATGATTGACCTTCGCCTGGTCACCTGTAAGCTTGTCATTATTGTTCCAATTGTTATTTAAAAAATGTTGACTACGAAAGAAATGTAATTGAAAAAGGACAAACTTTATTAGCAAGGCAGTATACAAATATATAAAAAAGATGAAATCCTGGCCTGTATAAAAGCTTTTATAAAACTTTTTTGTTGCTGAAAGCTACTATAATAAAACACATGAAATATCAAAATGATTGTCTTGCTAAGTGTTTGATAATTGGCTACTGTAGTTTTAGTATAAAACATGCTGATTTTATCTGCATTATAAAAGTATCAAAAGTAACCTTTCAAACCAAAAACAGCTATATAAAACTTGTGATACTACAGGGCCATTGTTTGTAGTATAATAGCAGTGTTTTACACAAACATTTGTAGAGAACTAGGAATTCAAGTGCGGAACTGACAAACTTGATGTGTTCTCAGTTTGATTAACAACTGTAAACTTATGTCGGACTTTAGGTTTGACTTGATAAAAAAATTATCACAAGAGTAGTTAATACATTTGTTCAATGGAAACGTCTCCCTATACAGCATACTGTAAAGGTAAATAAGGAAACCAAAAACATACAATACAGGCTATAGTAAAATCTTGTTTGTAGTTCTCACACAAGCTTCTCATATGGGGTAACACTTAAATGGACTGGCCCAATTGTCACATAAGCATAACAAGATCATCCATAAGCATTCGTTAGGACGACATAAGAGCGTACATTGCCGCTCGTGTTCAGCAGTGAAATGTTAACGTCTTGTCAAAAACACACTCGCTATAAGGCTTCATTAGGGCCTATGTCATCAGTGAGTGTATTGTGACTGAAATACATAGGTTTGCAGTTATTTGGTCATGTTTGACACATTCATTTTTAGTTAGGTGTAATGCTAGGGAGCTTTAGGGCTGAAATACTGGAATCAAACACTGCTTGATTGGCCGATTGTAAAAATAAAAATGAAAATAAAAAACAGTCCCCATCAAAATAAAACCAATAAATTAATCAGATTGTTCTTTATATTAATATGAAAATTAATAATTATCACGAATACAGCCCTCTGCAAATTACAGGAACATTTCCCCACTTATAATACAACATACATATTAGAGTAACAAAAGCCAAAAGAGAATTGACAGAAAACAATACAAATAAAATAAAACACAAAATACAAACAAATAATAGTCTTTGGTTGGTTGAAATCCAACAAGTGTGTTAAAAACACCAAACGGCATCAAGCCTCTCCCAACTGTTGTACCACAACAAAATAAAATCATAAAAAACTCGAAGAGTGCAGGGAATGTTGATGTTTTCAAATCAACTTGTGTTTCTCTTCTGTCATTTGTGTGCTTGTGTGTGTGTGTGCGTGTGCGTGCGCGTGTGTATTTACATGACCAGAGTCCTCGTAGAGTAAGTGTTTATGTATTTGTGGCTCTGCTCCAAAGCCAAGACTTGGTCCTCTGTCTTCCCACAAGCCACCTGCTCCCATGTGCTGAGCTGCTGCAGAGACAGAGAGAAAGACAGATAAAGAGAGAGTGAGACAGAGACAGATAGACAAAGAGACAGAGAGAGAGAGGGGGGTGGGAGGGAGACAGTATGTGTTATGGCAAGTTTACTTTGTATTATTCAGTAATCTATCATGCAATCTGAAACCTAGGCTAACTTCTGACTCACACACACACCTGCTGTTGGCTGGCCATGGACCGGTGGGGGAGGTGGTAGGACTTGTGTCCATCTTCACTGAGCACTGAGCTGGTTAACAGGTCCTGGGAAACAGAGAGGGTCATATGACATTCATTTCACAATTTGTCCTCAAAGAAAGTCCATTTGTCCACCCCAGATCAGTCTTGGAAGAAGACTTTCTGTTGTCTGCCCTCTAAACGCTAACGTCAATAACAGTTCTAAGCTTCGTCATGGTTCATTCAAGCGTTGCGTCTGTCGGGTCTCACTCAAGTCGGTCTCATGCAGCGGGCCATGACGAGACACGCGACAGGGGTCACGAGGTGAAAGGTCACTCACGGGTACTTCCTGGGCAGGGCCGGAGGGGGAGAAGAGCTGGGCGTGGAGGTCTTGTCCGTCCCACTGCATGCAGGGACTTCTCTCACACGGCGCCTCCACCTGTGTGACCACAACCACAAGCTGTCAGAGCGCGTGTGGGAGCTCACCACGCAGAGCAGGTTCACAACTGGATCTGAACCACTCGGGCCGTTAGCCAGAAGAATGCGTCTTCCTCAACTGAAGCGCTTCAACTGCTAAATGTTAACGGTGTGATCGCCAAACATGACTGTGATGATTCATAGCCTGTCACCAAGCATTCAGGGCGCTTTCACTTTTGCTTCTCCGGAAAAAGAAAGTTGGTGTCTTCCAGCTTTGTGTGTGGGTGTGTGTGGATGCACTTGTGTTCAGCTGTGTTAAAGACAGTGAATGGAAATACCTCTTGTTTAATCTTCTTTAGAGGGAGATGCTCATCTTGTGACCCTCCTGCTGAGATGGTACATTCCATGGGCTCCTGCTTGATGGAATCTACCAATTCCTGCTCCATAGGGGAGTTCTGAAAAAGACCAGAAAAGCCTATTGAGTGAGTGTCCACAGAAGACAGGGGGTAGGATCCCCTCAGCAACCTTAGTTTGACTTCACCTGGTTCTTTTTATGGAAATTTTTCATCAATATTCTTTTTAATTGGCAACTAGTGTTCGTGCCGCTCTGTAAGCAAATGTACATATTTTCATATTCCAAGCTTAGTCTTGGTGTGTGTGTGTCTCACCAGTAGTTTGAGGGATCCGTATTTGGATTCCTGGTTCAAGGCAGACCTGAAGGGAGTGGGCGTGCGAGGAGTGGACTCCATGATAGAGCGCCGGATGTTGGGAGTCCTGAACCTAAGAGGGAAGGAGAGAGGGAGAGAGAGAGAGAGAGAGAGAGAGAGAGAGGGTGAGTTTTGCATAGTTGACATAGGACTACTATCAATCAGTCCTGTTTTAAGTTAGATATGAAAACACGGACACCGATAGACAGTGGAACGCAAACGACTAAAATAGAATGGAAGAAAGTAGATTCGAAATTGAATCAGGTGGAGCGTGAGATCTTACATGTCGTTTTCTTTCTGCTGACGGAGGGTGTGGTCTCGGTGTAAGGGTGTGACCAGCAGGGGTTTGGTGTCCACAGGTGAGCTCATCGATAGGCTGTCGCTGTCTGAGTGTTCCGAGCTTGTTGATTGGTTGAGAAACTGTGGTTGAATCAAAAAGGAGGAGACCAATGAATACGAGTCTAATCCCAAGTGTCATGGGAACCTGCGGCGTCACATGGATAGCTACGAGGCGAAGAGAAGGGTGGATAGGTGGCAGTAAGCAAGCATCGAGGTCAGCTCAGATCAAAACCGTTTTCATGAAGAGATGGAATAATAGAACAGTTGAAAATGCAAATGGAGTGAGAGAAAGGGAGAGAAGGAGAGAGAGAGAGATGATTTTATATTGAAGCACACTAATTAGTCCTCACACTGGATGGGTGATTGATTAGACTGCATACAGTAATCAGGATGGTGATTGGTTCAAGTCTAGATTAGATTGAAACCGCTGTTGCTTAGCTACCTGCGAGGGTGAAAAGGGCAGGTTTCTGACTGGAGTACGCTTGGGCGTTGAGCAGGCGAAACTGGCCAATGAAAATGTGCCATGACCAGTCCCTGAGCCCTGATTAGGCAAGCCCCTGTTCGCTGTGGGCATGCTCCTATCAGAGAGCGTACTGCTGGAGACCTCATTCATTGAGGATAGGCTCTGAAGAGAAGGCGGGAGCGAAGAAGGGGTCAAAACCCACCATTGTGCCAGATGCTAGTGCTATGCTAATCGGTTCTGGAAGAATTTGAAGCTCTGTCTATCAGTGTCGCAGTTTGAACTTCAACTAGTTTCGAGGAGCTAAGTCACTTGGGAAGACACGGTTGTTTTTGAATTTGTTGTCGCTTACTGAACAAAATTCACGAAACATTTTCTTACCGATTCGATGACGGACTCCATGAACTCTGACTCTGGCAGGCCGGTAAGATTGGAGCTGTTGTTGCTGTTGTTGTTGTTATTGTGGTTGCCGTGGACGACAGTACCCAGGCTGCGTGCCGACGAGGCGCTACCTTCTGGGAGGCACCCCTGGTCGAGGGGCGGGGCTGGGGCGGCGGCCTGGTGGGGGTGGGAGGCCACGCCCTCTAAGCTGTCTGTCAGAGAGCCCTGGTTTATCCAGTTCAGAAATGATGGTATCATCTGAGAGAGAGAGAGAGAGAGAGAGAGAGAGAGAGAGAGAGAGAAAGAGAGAGAGTATAGAGATATATAGAGAGAGATAGAGAGAGAGAGAGAGAGAGAGAAGAGAGAGAGAGAGAGAGAGAGAGAGACATACACAGGGAGATGGAGGGAGGGAGAGAAAGGGAAGTTGAGTTTGAAGTTTTGGCAGCGGAGTGGTAAGTGGGAAGGTAGTAGGGGTTGCACAAGGGCCAAACAGGGGCAAGATAAGCAGCCATTTCATCACTTCTGTTGAAGGCAGTGAAATTGACCCCCCAGATGTTTCCTCCCTGTGCACACATACACACACACACCTTCACTGTCATAACACTGTAGGCCGGCCACAGAGACACAGACACACCCATGCACACATACACACTCACTGGCTGTGAAGGCTGGCCTCTCAGTTCATTCTCTGTTGACATCAGCAGCAGTTCAATCTCTTTCACTCTTTTCTCCTTCTCTGGGTCCTCCTCATTATAGTGTCTCTGGGAAGAGAGAGAGGGAGAGAGAGACAAAGAAAGAGGGAGGGAGAAATTAGAATTGTGTTACTCTCTTCATTTGAATTAATCCTTCCAAATACCTGACCATAAAAGCTGTTGGCTAAAAATTAAAAATAATTATAGTGATTAGTGGCCATGTGAATAAACTACCATCACAGTTTTTGTTCTGTTATACCTGTATAGCAGCTGTTCCATGCTGTGGAATGTTCCGGATGTTGAAATGCAACGACACAGGAAAGGGAACCTAAGAGACAGAGCCAACCAGAAAACTATTAAAACTGACCGACAAACAATCATACGTATGATTGTTATGTTATCTGCCAACAAAGTTAAGATACAGTTTGCAAAAGACTACATTTCCCAATATAACCCCTGACCCCTTTTTGGCATTGTTTCGGTTATGCAAGGTGTGGTTTGGGGGAAGAGTGTCCACTCACCCTGTGTGTGTCAGAAATGTAGCAGGGGTAGTTGGTCGACAGGGGGGACAAGGGCGGGAGATGCACGTGATTGGGCGAGTGGTGAGAGAACCCCAAGATGTGGTTGGCCTTGCCGTAACCCGTGGCGCCGGCCATAGAGGCGGCGCCGGACTTGTTGGCGAGCTGCAGATAACCCTCCTGCTCCACTTTGCGCCTCATGGTGGAGTTCCAATGGTTCTTGATAGCATTATCAGTCCTGGGCAATAAACACACGCGCGCGTGTCATTACAAAATTCACACGCACACACCTCAATAGCATTATCTCTCCCAGGCAGTTACAGACACACACACACACACACACACACACACACACTGTCCAAGGCATACAGTACACCTCCCCACCCCCCACGATTTATCACGGGGGGATCCAATTGTCCGGACGACCCGGGTGAGGCCGAAGCGGTCGGCGACCCGGGGTGGGAGACCCTGGAGCTCTGCGTGGGCAGCCTACCTGCCGGGGAGCAGCTTGGCGATCTCGGCCCAGCGGTTGCCCAGCTTCTCGTGGGCCTGGTAGATGATCCTGTCCTCCTCCTCCGTCCAGGAGGTCTTCTTCACCTCGGGGTTCAGGTGGTTGTGCCAGCGCTCACGGCACTGCTTGCCGATGCGCCCCTTCAGGTGCTTGGCGATGACGGACCAGCGCTTGGCGCCGTACTTCTGGACCAGCTCTATGACCTGTGAGAGGGGAGAGGGGAGGGGGAGAGAAGGGGTAAGAAGAGGACAGGAGGGAGGGAAGGAGTGAGGAGAGGAGGGGGAGGGAGGGAGGAGAGGAGGGGGAGGGAGGAAGTAAGGAGAGGAGGGGGAGGGAGGGAGGTAGGAAGGGAGGAAGGTAGAGAGGCAGGAAGGGAAGGGTAGGGCAAGGGGGTTGAAGAAGTGGAAGAGGACAGGATGATATTTAGGGGGGAAGGGGGGGTTTAGGGGGGAAGATAAAGAAATAAAGAGAGATAGAGAGTTAGACGGAGCCATGGGGGAAAGAAAATAATGTATTCCGCGCAATACAGTCAACAGCCACCTCCTCATTTCGATTCTTTCGTCAATGACTCTCCCTCTCCTCACCCTTCCCTCTCCCACTATCTCACACGGCTGGGGGCACCTGCTAGTGATCAGTAAAGGGGAGTTTCCACATGATACGTTAGCTTCCCCTGCTAATCATTACCTCCCTAGCATCTGCACTGAAACACAACTCCCTTTGGCTGATGTGCACCCTCCAGTGAGTTATTGAGTGAAGAAGCACCGTTGATCTCCGTGAAACTTTATAGCTGGCTGTTCCCATACCGGATCAACTAATTCAATCTCTCTCATAGGCATGCTTCTGAAGGTGTGCTCACCTGCAGGTTGCGTACAGTAAAGTGATGCTTACTTTGACATGTGTTCTAAGGTTAGGTTCTTTCCAAAAGGTTGGCCTACATTATGTTCTCTTTCTGGTCATGTAACATTCTCTAATGCTGTTATATCATTCTATAATGTCAAGTAGGAGGTTCCAGGAGTTCTGTATTCCATGGGTGTGTCGTTTGCTTCAGATCGGTTCTAGGATAAACATGATTCTTTGGCTATTCTCATCTTGTTTGGTTCTGTACATACCCTCTGGTCCTCCTCTTTAGTCCAGGGACCTTTGATGAGTTCTGGATTGAGAACTTTCTGCCATCGGTGCTGACACTGCACATCTGTTCTGTTCTGTTGGTCCAGAAAGATACATGTTAAGAGTTGTTGAGTGTTTGTCACGGAGACTGATGAGGACAATGGTATCTTCTGTAAGGCTCCAAGCATGCTTTGGAAGTTGGAATCAAAGAGCAAGTGAAGGTGGTTGTGTGAAGTGTGTGTGTGTGTGTGTGTGTGTGTGCATGTATACGTGTGTAGGGGATCAGCACTGTGTCGTATATGTGGTCGTATATTATTCATTCACAGTGTGTGTGACGAGCAGGTGCACAGCCAGGGCAACAATTCTAGTTTCTCATTTCCACACAAGACTGAAAAATAAGGTTTATTTTTGGAGAAATGAAATTGTATCACTGTTCTTCTAACACTCATGCATGATTTGTGTATGTCTGTGTGTGTGTATGTGTGTGCGTGCGTGCGTGTGTAGGGGGGGTTCTAAGTGTGTGTGCGTGTCTGTGTGCATGTACAGAATGACTGGTTGCCACCAAATCCCCCATTAACTAAGCAGATACTATGGAATACACACCAGACGTTACTTCTAAAATCAGCATCAGTTCACACACACACCAACTTGGAAGAATGGAAAAAGTTGAGTGTGTGTGTGTGAGTGTGTGTGTGTGCGCGTGTGTGTGTGTGTGACTTACAGGCAGAAAACTGGCAATTATTTTCCAGTCCTCTGAACCATGGTGCTCAACCAGCTTTTTTAATTTTTCATCCTGTAACAAATAAAAACATTTCAGGATTTTTTTTTAAACAGTGTGTGAGTATGTGTGTGTGTGAATGTGTGTTTGTGTGTGTGTGTGTGTTTGTGTGTGTTTGTGTATACCTCCTCCCGGGTCCAGCGTGTTTTGCCAAGATGGCGTTTTCCTGCCTTGGCCAGAGGCCCATCATAGTCATGGTCATACATCTCGATCTCATCGTCCTCCTCCTCACTACTGTAAACACTGAGGAGAAGCACAGGACAAGGAGAGGGTGAGCCAAGGAGCAAGACATAGGGAAAAAGAAGGAAAGAATGAAAGAAAGAAAAAGAGGGGAAAGTGAGAGCACCTTTGTCACATGGCTACTGAATGAAAAGCAACCCTTTCGATAAAAACACATGTACGGCACAGTGACTCGAGAGAAGAAAAAAAAACACACTTTGACAGAACCAGTCATTCTTGCAGGTTTGGGTGCAGGCTCTGAGCCAGACACCCACAAGGGGAGAACAGAACATATTTGGAGAAACTGGTTCTGGGGTGGGTGTTTTTAGTTTCCACAGATACCAGGATTGGCACAGGTGATCATCATTTCATGACCTCGGCGTGTCCAGACCTGCACTTGCATTGTCAGAACAGCACGCACTCATCAACCCCATTAGCCAATCAGAGCATAGGACACGTGGAAGCCTGATAGGATACCTTTGTGTGTGACAGGGGGACAGGTGTAGAGGAAACCCTGTGTACTAAATGTGTGTGTGTGTGTGTGTGTGTGTATGTGTGTGTGTGTTTACTGTATTACAAAGGATAAAGTTAGTATGCAGATAGCCCTGAACTTTTCATTAACTTCCTTAACAACTGTGATTCCTATTTGTCCAATAACAATATGTAAGAACAAAGGTCAATCATGAATTTGCCTAACATGAAATAAATTTGAACTGTTAGTATGTCTTTGTCTAAAAATGTATGTAGACCTAGTCTTTATCCATTAGGATGAACTCAATAAACAAAATACAACTTTGAGCTTTTTTTTATCACCAGCAAAATTCATAGTAAAAAATACTATGATATCGTGAATAATGACCAAGCATATTTAAAGTGAGTTTAGAGGTAATATCAGGTTTTATTGGACTCCCAATTCTTTAGGGGAGCTTGGCGACTGTAATCTTGGCTTGAAGACAACGGGACATCTAAGCCAGTGCCACCACACTCGGCTAGACTGGAAACTCAGGGGTGACTCAAGTCTAAGCTACCTGGCATGGAACAAAACATGCATGGTGCACTGTAAAATGTTTCGCCTTAATATTTATTCATGTAATTTATACTCAAATGCAATGTACCATTTTAAAAACAATGAAGTAGGCGGGTATCTTATAGTTCTAAACGGCTCTAAACTTGTGGAAGATTTAACCAACGTAGCCGATTGTTCTCGAATGACAAACTAAAAAGCGAAATTGTGAGAGTGAAATTGTTTCATGTATAGGTTACTATACAATAAGTAATCCAAGGTTTTTGTTGCACCTTGCACTTAATCGCCAACAATAAACAGTGAAAGCAATGTGTTTCAGCACACGCCCGCCTGTTTCACGTTTAGCTCCATTGTATCCACCATGATTAATGGAACATAATCCATATCGTAAAAGAGCCAAAGCACACGGCAAAGCTAACTGAACACCTGCTTTGAAGCAACCAGAACGAATTAAAAGATGTGTGAGCGTGTGAGAGAGCGCAACTATTAACACACTAGCGCTCTCTCTCTCCCCACTAAAATGACAGCAGCCAGCGAGAGGAACGCGTGCCAGATGAGCTGCACCACCTGTCATCTGCGCGCCCAACACAAGTGCGCTTCTTCATACAAAACAAAATGCTTTTCACAACTGGCCCCAATCTCGTTTACTCCATACACCACAAAGCAAACTTGGAAAATAAAAGTAGGCTCAAAATAAACCACTAGGCTATACGTTCACAGGCAATCAGAAACTACATAGTAACATAGGCATGGAAACGCAATGAATGAGACACACTAAAACCATGAATGTGCTTCCAACCTAACAGACCGGGTGATGTAGAAACGTACCTGTTTCTTGACCGCCGAGCCATCGTAAGTTTCACAAGAGAGCGGCTTGCCGTGTGCGCACAGCTCTGTCTTTCAGAGTAATCTCCGGAGTAGGAAGCAGGTTGACATTATAATGCATGTAAACACCAGCGTGCCACATTAGAGCTAGCGCTCCTCCTCCCGCTTCATTTCGCGCCCCGGGGCATTGCGCAAGCGCGCCATAGAGAGAGCCTACCTTCGTGGGGCGCGTATTTCTACCCCGTCCGCGCTAAACTCTGCTATTTTCATGAGGCTGTTTCTAGTTCCTTCAAGAAAAAAAAGGAGAAGGAAGGGGGTTATTGTATCTGAGAACAATGTAAACAATTGAAAGGAATGGAAAGTAGCCTAGGGACCACAGAAAGTGAAGTGGAACGCTTTCTCCCTGGCTACCTGTTGCTCTGGTGCCCGGTGGTGTTGTGGATACAGATGTGTTGATGATCCCCCCACGCACCTACTGTGCTTATTCATATCAATTCATTCGCTTTCTTACATTTGCTATTTTGTGCATGAGGAATGCACGCCTGTAAGGAGATAACAGTAACCAGTGTAGCTACCTGACTCACAGAACTACCCAGACAACACGTTTGACGTGGTGCATTCAAACGTGTAGCATTGTGTTTGACTGTAAATTAATAAAACGAATGTTTAAAAGTCTAGAATTAAAGCTAAGGAGCGCCAACTTTCACTTGACAAACACATGGATCCGTGTGTGCTGCTTTTTCAGCATGTTTATTATCCTCGTGGGTTTCTTCAGAAAAACCAACCACTATGACGTCTGAAAAAATACACATAGGCTATATCCGTGCTTTAAATAGTTTAGACTAGTTTGTACAAATGTGTGTCTTTTCATTGTGTTTTTCTTGTCTTAAGCGACCGTATTGCACAAGTCACTTATGATTATCATCACCCCAAATGACGCTATTGTACGGGGTCACTCATCCTCACGTGATGGGAGCTCCACGGAGCGACGGACAAGGCGTTCCATTTGTTTCTTTTTTTATTGTTGTATGAGATGTCCATTCAACCATTTACATTTGGAGGGATACTTTGTATTCAACCTAAACATACTTAAATATGAGTCGGATGATAATAGAGGAATTATGTGTTGAATGGGTCAAATGAAAAATATAAAAAGTTTTGGGTTACTGCATGATAAAAATGTTTATAGACCAACTATAAGTCGTACAAATAAAAGTAGGCCTACATGATATTCGTCATTTGTTGACTCTACTTTTAGCTGTTGGCTACATCATGACATGTACACCCTGTTTACATTGTTACACAATAATTGCTTTCCAATGACAAAAGAGGCCTATATCCTTGTGTGTTGGAATCTGTTGTACTTTTCCCTAGAGGACAATAGTCAAAAACTACATCTTGATAAAACCACACACACTGAAAGTAAACTCCCCCATGGGCTTGATAAGTCAAGCTAAATCAAAGGCAGAGCCAGGCTATGCAAATTCCCTGTAGTAGGTCAAGCTAGTATACCTGAGTAACTCATTGAGTTCAGGACATTTGCATGGGCACGATTGGACAGGTTAAAAGCAGGCATTGTGAGGGTAGCCCCTTTTGCAAAGCATTGTGTGCACAGGTAGGTTCATTTGAATTATTCTACATGATGGCCCATGGCTGAATAATCATCAGGCTTTCAGAGCTCCTGAGATGCCAAATAGGTGGGGTAGTGTGTGTGTATGTGTATGTGTGTGTATGTGTGTATGTGTGTGGAGGGTGATAGTGTTGTTCTAAAATATTTACCACTGCAGTTGTTAAAATATCTCCTGTGGACGCAATCTTTTTCTTAATGTGAACAATGTTTTGCTTCATCATTGTGTCTATTTAGAACACAGTGTCATGATAATTTCTCATTAGACTTGAACTCTTTAAAGACATCTCTTGCAAAAGGATTCTGCATTCTGTGTACAGTAGTATGTCATTCGTTCTGTCTCCCTTGTGCCGTAGATGCCCTCGGGAATTATGCAAAATGACACTTCTTACCTTCTGCTACGACATGTTAGCAGAGCAAACCAGGGGTGTAAAGTCAAATCTCAACTTGGAATTATAAGCTGTCGTATGAGTGTCGTATGAGTGATCCAACTATTCCGACACAATATCGTTTAACTGTTTGCGCAAACAAACACTTTCACACCTCCAAACAGATATTTGTGATGAGCTCCTTTTTAAGGACTTCAGTGGAACGTGCATCATGGAGTGTGCTTTAGGGGGGAACTGTTAACATTTGACAGGGTCACGTATGTATTTGACACTCTTACAGCATCATTCAGCCTATGGTCTGCACCTCTCTGTGTCATCAACCATCTCTGGAGGTGGGAATCTTCCGCTGAATTGCTCCTCCCGAGGTTTCTTCAATTTTTTCTCTCCGAGTCTCCTGGGTGTTTTTCCTTGTCTTCTTTTACAGTAATATTTGTTGTTGGTTTGGGTGCTGTACATGTGTATGGGCATATGTGAAGCCACCTTGAAATAAGGCTACACCAATACAATGTTATTCGATTTTATGAACGTATTCCCTAAAATACCCATTTAGAGTAACACAAAGTAATGTGGCAAAATGTTCAGTCAGAATTGGGTGACTGAATCATCTAACTAACTCCAAGGTCAGTCATACTCACATTGAGAATAAAACAAGTTTTTCTCTTTGTGATGATAAAACAAGGATAATTGTTGTCTGTCTGTCATAGAAGCACACCCAGTTTAATGTAGTTCCTCCTCTCTTTGTCATGCAGGTATATTCGTCATGGATAGCAGTTTTTAGGTTTGAGATTGTGGCCCAGAAACATTTAATCATGTTTACGAAAGTGTTCCCTTCTCTTCACCTGTGTGACCCCTATAGTTTGAGTGCATTTGTGTGTGTGTGTGTGTGTGTGTGTGTGTGGTGTGTGTGTGTGTGTGTGTGTGTGTGTGTGTGTGTGTGTGTGTGTGTGTGTGTGTGTGTGTGTGTGTGTGTGTGTGTGTGTGTGTGGTGATGTGTGTGTGTGTGTGTGTGTGTGTGTGTGGTGTGTGTGTGTGTGTGTGTGTGTGTGTGTGTGTGTGTGTGTGTGTGTGTGTGTGTGTGTGTGTGTGTGTGTGTGTGGTGTGTGTGTGTGTGTGTGTGTGTGTGTGTGTGTGTGTGTGTGTGTGTGTGTGTGTGTGTGGTGTGTGTGTGTGTGTGTGTGTGTGTGTGTGTGTGTGTGTGTGTGTGGTGTGTGTGTGTGTGGTGTGTGTGTGTGTGTGTGTGTGTGTGTGTGTGTGTGTGTGTGTGTGTGTGTGTGCACTTGTGCATGCACGCCTGTGCCTGCACGTGAACATGCACATATGTGTTTGTGTACTATTTATACAAATAGTGTTACAAGTAGCAGTGCAACATCAAAATACAGGAAGTGGAATCGAGTGGGGGATACCTCCACCTACGTAAGCACACTCAATCTCATACACACACGCACACACACACCCTAACTTGAGGTGAAACCCAGGGCACAATACAACTGTCTATCTCCCGTCATGACATCATCACTGTCACTATCAAATGAGACCTCTCCTTTCTTCGTGAACGTCCTCTTTCTTTCTCATACTCTCTCTTTCCTTCTTGTTCCCCAATCTCCCTCTATCTAGGCCACTTCATGACAAACTGCCACCTGCAACATAAGCCACCCCATTGAAAAGGTTTTCCAGAGTTACCTAAGCAGGTGTGTCTCTTAACTCTGGCCTATTTTTAGACAGGGGACACACGCACGCACGACCTCATATTTCATCTGTCATACAGATGTGCTGTCTGATCTGTACTGCATCATCGGTCGTATCAGATTTTGAGTCTGACATTTTCTGCCGCAATCCTCCTCCCTTTAGATCCAGATCACATCAGACCCCCACACTGATTCACTCCCCTCTCTTTCCGTATGCTTGTGAGGCACAGATGGGGTCTAGGCCTATAGCTTGTGTAACCCAAGGGCATTGGAAAAAGTGATGTCACTCACTTGGGTGACATGCACCTTGTGTGAGCGTGTTTGTTTGTGTTGTGCACAGGGTGGGCCGAGCTGGGTTTTCACCAAAGGTTATAACCTTTTACAGAAGAAGAGGATGCACACACCCAAACATAACAGGTGGGTCTGGGTATGCATGTGTGCCTGTGGTTGTGCTTTGCACTTTCCACCACATCTTGCAACCCCTTTAAACTAAGATGCAAACAAAGACAAAAGATACTCAATACAACTCTTGAAGCTTTCATGAAGACACGTATGGAGTCCAGCACAAAACTGCATTTCAGAGAAATAACACAAAGACATTGAAGGGAATCTGCCAGATTTTCCACTAGGCCTACTGAAGTGTTGATTTGTGGTTATCTGTAGGAACAGTTGTTTGCACTGTAAATACTTCAGGTTTAATGTTTCTCCCAGCGGTGGAAGGTTTATTTGATCTCTCCATCACCATCATGCCTGCTAAAGCAGTGTGTCGAGCAAAACCAAAATGACTACTGCCACTAATTTATAGCCAACCACCAGCACTCTGGCTCAGGAAAGCAGTTTTTCTTAAGTAAGAATATGACATAAAACCGATTTCCACAAGAAGTTGTTGGCTATTTTATAGAGAGATGGGAATAATTAGAGCATAGTCTGCTTTACGAGGGGCCGACGAATCTAGAAATGTTCTCCACCGAATCAAAAAATATAAATAATGCCAACATATGTGACAATAATAAACCAGATGAAAAGCTCATCATTAGATTGTCAGTCTTGCCTCTCCTAGGCCGAAGGGAAAGTTGACGCTTTTGTGACCTGCACTGCCCAGTTATGAATGGACTAGACTAGTTGGCTAGCAACATGTGACAGCTATCTTGAGTGTGCGCACACTGGGCGCATTGCACTAAAATATGGCTGTCGGGGAGTGAAACGCATGCTACATCAGTCTGTGAGACGAAAACACCTTTATTTGGGGGCGAAGTTGGACGAATAAGGCAACATGTCTCGACATAGAAATGTCCGAGGTTATAACTACGATGAAGGTAGATTATACGGATGATTTGGCGACGCTGTTGATTCCTGGAGGCTAGTCTAGGCCTCGGGACTAAATTCTTGCTAGCCGGGTTAGCTAACTTAGAGCTACATCATCAGCAAAGCTAGGACGCATGCTAATGTAGCTAGCTCTACTGAATTAGCTACATTTCTATCCGGCAAAATACCAATTCAATTACTCGTGTTAATTGGGGTGCACACACCATTTAGACAGACACATACTTTTGTTTAAATCAAAAGTGTCCCGCTTAAAAGCAATATATAGCTACCCATTGCACATGTTTATGTTGTGCTAATTGCCTAGCTAGCCTGGCTATAGCTAGGCTAGTTATTTTGTAAACAGGAGTTCGCTTCCTTTCACTTGCCTAGCTAGGTTTCGCTAGCAACGTATCCAGCTGCCGTTTGGCTGCAGCTAATGCTGGTAGCCTATGGTCATAGCTTGCTACCTTACTAGTTAACTAGATATCTAACGTAACCATATACTTCTTTTTGAAAGTAATGTCCTCATCATGTGATGGATAATCAAGCAACATTAAATACTGTACCTGTGCCAGGGTATATAGCAGGATTTGTGCAGTATTGACATAATTCTGTTCGACGTCAATCCGCCTGGGACTGCTGACGAGACAGAGTGGCAGCTGTCAGACAACAACATGTTCTAAGGCCTACCACTTTAGCCGTTTGTGTGAGAGGGCTACCAACAAAATAGCATTTTATGTAATGTGTACGTTCCCGCAGACTTTGACGATGACGACGTGTACGGCCAGTCTGTGGATGATGACTACTGCATCTCACCAGCTACAGGTCAGTAGCTAAAGGAGTGCCAAAATGTGTTTATTTAACTTATACCAGTGACCATTTATTAGCTTTAAGAGTTTCGTATGCACCATTATGGCACCTACTTGGCCTGTCTGATATGAACCCAGACCAAGTGTGATAGCATTGCGGTTAAACAACGCTCATCTGTCGCACAGCGGCGCAGTTCATCTACTCCCAGAGGGCGCCGGCCCCCAACGTGGAGCCCGTCGAGGAGGAGGAGGGTGAGGACGAGGAGATGGCCACGACCCCTACCATCGCCCCCAACCTCGACCCTCTCGACCAGGGTAACCATGACGACCACAGGATCTGAGCATCTGCATCAACTGGGTGTTTGGCTACTACCACTGTGTTATTCCCACTCTTAACGTGTGTGTGTGTTTTCTCACAGGCAAGCTGTATTCATGTCTGGACCAGATGCGTACAGTGCTGGGAGACACGGTACCAGACTTGGTCCTGACCCAGGTTGCCCTGGCCTGTGGCTTTGACCCCCAGAGGGCCCTGGATACCGTGCTGTCTGGGGACGGTGGGACGGTGCCCCTCCCACAGAGAGTCCCCAAGGAGACGGCAAGAACCAACCACGGGACGGCACCCGTGGTGAAGACCAATCAGGAAGCCCCATCTGTCCCCCACCCAGAAAAAGGTACACCTGGTGCAAGATCAGTCCGTCAGTGACATCAGAAACTTGAACTAGCAACCGTTCCCCTTAAGATGTGTGTATTGTGTGCAGCGCTGAGACGCTGGTTGTTCCCTTGTAGACACATTGTAATGAAATGCCTGTCTTTTCCCCTCCCCTTCCTCTCTTGTCTTCGTCACGACGATGCCCGCCCCGCCTTCTCTCTTCTCGCCCACTGCGATTGGCTTTCGTAAGGTAAGGAGCCCGCTTGTCTGCTTTTCTCCCAGAAACTGTACCCGACACGCACACACCTGAGACGGCACTGTCCGCGAGCACACGCACCCCGCTCCGTCCGTCCGCCGGCCCTCTCAACTTGAGCGAACTCTTAGCGCGGCCCCCGTCTAACCCAGTCAGTAGTGGTGGTGGCAAAGCTCACAGCCAGGAAGAGCTGAAATTGAATTTCTCTGGCCTAGGAGGTCTGCCTTTAGATGGTTTCAGTAAGCCCTCGTTGACAGGTTCGGGGATGGGTTGTGGCGGCAGCATGAGCCTGGCCCAGCTCATGACAGAGCAGAAAGGTCAGGGGGCGGTTCTGGGGGGGTACCGGGCGGGGCTCCTCATTGGCCAGTCTGTCTCTGAGCCCCAGCGCCCCTTCTCATTTGTCGCCAGGCCTGCAGACAGGCTTGTCTCTGGGGACTTTAGCGTCTCTACACTCCACGGCTCTGTTTGGGTCTGGCCCCCGGGCCCCGCCTCCATCCGTTCTTGCTCTGGGTAGTCTGTCACTAGGCAACCCCCTAGTGACAGGTCCTGCGCTGCTGCCTCCTCCTGGTTTTGGAAGGCTCAGCGCAGGCTTCCAGAACACTCCGCCAGTGGACATAGCAACCGGTGGGGGAGGGAAGGGGATGGAATCCCGTCAGAGCCCGTCATTGGCTGATTTGATCCAGGAACACACGAACAGTAGCCCCACCCTCTACAGCTCCCTCCCAGGTCTCCGTAGCAACATGACTCCGAACGTCACGGGGCGGGATAAGACTGCACCTGCGCACACGCAGTCTCTGTTTGAGCTGGCTGCCCAGCACCAGGCCAACCACACGCCGTCTCCAACGCTAACGCCATCCCCAACGCTAATGCCATCCCCCCACCTCTTCAAGCTGCACAACCCTGGTCCTCCTGGCCTCCAGGGGGAGCCGTCTTCGCCTCAGTGCCGAGCACCTCGTCCCAAACCACAGAGCGCCACATCGGCAGCAGTGTTCAAGCCGTCGCTTCCGGTTCCTCCCCCGGGCCTGACGGGGGCACTCTCGCTGTCTCAGCTCGCTTCTCTTCACGCGACCACCGCCTCCTCCAACACCCCAGAATACTCTCTGGCCTCCCTGCTGTCTCCAGGGCAGACTCTGGGGGGCAGTGTGTTGTCAGACGGGTTAAGGGGAGAGGTCCAGGCCAGCCCTAAACAGCCCCGGTCGGGTCAGAGCGTGGACCTGAGCACCCTCATGGCCCAGTCGCCCAGAGACGACGACGACCTGTCGCCCCCGCGCGCGCTGCGGTTTGGGCCGGACCCCACCATTTTCGCCCGACCTTCCGTGTTTGCTCTCGCTCTCTCCGTTCGCTCCGCTAGCCATGAGAGGAGGATGATGATGAAGGCTCCAGGGGGGCCAGTGAGGACCTGCAGGGCCTTCCTGTATGCTACTCAGACCCAGACGCTTATAGCCAAGAAGCAGACGCCTCTATTACCCATCACCCCCTTTGGCTTCGACACGCCGTCACCCGACGACGTTGTACGAGCCAATCAGAAGAAGGCTTTTACCAGGTAGACCGAGGAGACCAGTGAGAGCGTACCTAACAAAAAGGTTGTAGCTTACAGTGTTAATGGTGGAGCATATGTAGAAACAACCAGGAAATTGATTGAAATCAAGATTTTTTTTACTTAACGCTTTGACGTATGGGCATTAGACAGTTTGTAAATAATATCAAGTGATTTTTTTAAATTGATTTGTTAAACATTTACATTTTTGTAGATAAAATTCTATTTTTCTATACAGTGACAGGTCTACATGACATTTTATTGAATTTTGTATGATCATTTTTTTTAATGGAATGAATACGATATTTAGAATGTATTTAGAAGTATTATCTATCATGCTAGACAGACATTATAGCAGAGAGTAGCCTACAGTTACACGAAGAAAGACGGTAAGAGATTTAGAGAGGTCGATCGGCTTTGCAGGTGTGCCTCTGCTTTCGGAAATATGGATCAGTTAACCATTGTGCTGGTTTACCACTGGGTGTGTGGTGGTGAGGTGGGGAGGGGGGCGGGGGCAGACACCTGGAGTTGATCCCATAAGTCAATATGTATTACACTGTGTGAAGACACTCACACACACACACCAGATCCACCACACATGCCAAGATGCGAAGGCACGTACAACACTGGTAGTCTGGGACAACGCGCACACACACACCCACCTCATATCTCGAGCAGTCAAAGAGCCTTCTGAACATTTTAAACCTGATTTTTAAGTTTGCCTGTAAACACAATAAAAGAATCAACCCTAGAGTGTCAACGTGAGTGTTTTTGTTTTTATGAAGTGAACGTTTCAGCTACTTTTATTTGAGTACTTTCTCTTTATTTGTTTTATTTATTTTTTAAGGGTGTAAGGTGTGGCATTTTTATGGAGAGGGTGTGAACTCATTTAAGTTTGGTATTATCAGTACTGAAATCATCTAACTCATCCATGTACCTGTCTGTCTTGTGTGTGTGTGTGTGTGTGTGTGTGTGTGTTTGCTCTGCCGAAGGCCTGTGGGGAAGGTGCAGGCTACGTGAGACGAGGGGTGTGCATGTGTGTGTTTCTGCCGTCTGGAGGGGTTGACACAAGGACTAACCCATCCTGTGCTTTCTCTCAGGACCTCTAGGTTACATCTGCTCGGCCCGCGCGTTTGCGTCGGCTTGAGTTCAAAGTCGTTCGATAACAGTCGGTTGAAACGAGGTGAAAGAATAGCTTCCCCCCCGCGCTGCGAAAGCTGTCGCGTCGCCGACCAGCTTTCTCTCAACGCGCCTCTGATGAGAAGTGCGCAGATGAACGCGTGCGCCACGCGTCCTTCTGCGTTTCATAAAGTAAAGCCGTGGGTTTCGGATGTCCAGCTGTTGTCAGTCATCAGTGCTCTGCAGGAGACCTGGTGTGGGTTTGGGGCAGGAAGTAGAAAGACACTCTGGAGAATGTCACCCTCGTCTCATTCGATCACTCGGCTCGCTCGCTCTCTCTCTCCCCTCTCTCTCTCCCCTCTCTCTCTCCCCTCTCTCTCTCTCTCTCTCTCTCTCTCTCTCTCTCTTGTCACCACCTACGTAGGAAAATGTGATGGCGCGTCTCTCGGCTCAGGGGAGAGGACGCTGCAGGTCGAGGCCTCGCGAGGTGTTTTGCAGCCTCGGGGTTTGCAGAGCACGCAAACACAGTTTGCTTCTTTAGCTGTTCTGGAAGCGGCGTCAGTCCCGACGAGCGGTCCGAAGCTCGGTGGACACGGGGCGCAGGACACGCAGCTGTCATTTCCGTGGGCGGAAAAGCTTCCGGAGGCTTCTGGGCCGTTCCGGTGTGTGATCTGAGATTGGACACGACAGTTGCGGATTTTTTTTTCTTTCCCCAAAGCGCTGCGCTGTTGTTCGGCATGGGTTCTTTTGGCCTGGTCCATTACTGTTGGCTAGGCACAGATTTTCACCCACAAGCTATGACTCTTTTTCTGTTTGGTTGAACTGGATATGACACACTGTGGCCCTACTAAGCTGCAGGGGTAGAGCCATGTCATCTGTCTGGATTCTATGACAGGTTATGTCTTTTTCTTATTTTTTGGCTTCAAGGTTTTGACCTGCAGGAGGCATTGAGTGATCTGGGGGCGGGAGGTCCTGTGCATTGAGCAGCTTAACAAAAAAAAGAAGCCTAGTATCGAAAACTCTTGTCTGCGTCCCTGCCTGTGTGACTCATCCCTGTAGAGCTGAAATGTCTCATCCAGTCTCTCCCCTCACTCAGATGGGCTGATATGCACCCAAACACCTCTCCAAATAAGGCCTAGCAGTCTGGAGCTCAGCATTGAGAGGGACACCTGGGACAATACATGGGGCCCTGTGCCCAACCATTTACCCTTTTCAAATAAAGCAGAAACCATGCTTTGGTTCAGCTGAAAATGCTGGAACATTTCCATGGTCTCGGGGGGGCCAGAGCCTGCAGACTGGATGCCCCCACCAGGACCCTCCTCTGGGGGCAGTGAGAGGGGTCTGGGTCAGAGGCTCTTGGCTCTGTACAACACGAGCACAAGGGGGAAAACACACTGTCTGGTGAACAGGTGGTGCAGTCCACAGACTCCACAGCCCCAGCCATGAATGGCCTGCATTGAAGACATGCAAATGTTTTATTCAAATCCATAACCAGGCTCTAAAGCCTGATGAGTGATGCTGATACGAGTAGACCTATTTAAGCGCTTTTTATATGCATCGCCCCAAAAGCTCTTTAAACTCTTAGCGCACCCTGGTGGCTAAATGTAGTTTTCAACGACGACGTTAGTTGACGAGGGACAATACTTAGTGGGGACATGGTTGGAATATTGATCTACCGAATGTTAGAACTATGGCTTGTAGCTAAAGTGACACTCTTTGCCAGTTTTCCAGAACATTCCGTATGTGAGGATAGCACAGTGTGGTGGGGATCTTAACAGGAGCCTGACATTTGCATATCCTGCTCCAAGCCCTACTTCTCCCCCCTCCTGCCTGAGCTCGGCACCCCGGGGCAGGGTGTGGGGCAGGGTGTGGGGCAGGGTGACTCACCCCCACCCTGGACACTCTCCAAGGGGTCTTACCGTCTTAGGGGAATACCTGGAGCTGGAACACAGACAAACTGTTTGCCAAACCAGTATCAACAGTAGCCGACATCCTGGTGTCAGCCCTCCAGGAACCTGGCCCAAAGAAACGACTGTTTGAGTTGTTAGAGGACCCCTCAGGGCAACCAAAAAGCCATCATTCACTTGGTGTTTGTGTAGCAAGAACGAGATGGGAAGGTGACTGTGTGTTTAGGCTAATGTGTCTGCAAACTTTTTTTCTTTTTTTTTGATGAGAGGAAAGATTGAGAAGTGTTGCTGAGAAGTGTACAGAGTGAACTGAGATCCCCGTTAGCCTTCTGATGGTCGTCTCAGACTACAGGCCATGCTGGGGTGTTCATAGGTTGTTGTCTTGTTGTCTTATTATTCTGGCTACTTAATAGTGGCTGTAAAGCAGAACTGAAAATTTAGTTTGAAGTTCATCACACCACAGTAGAATGTGTCGTTAACTACCCATCCAAATGCGATTGGGGAAAAAACACAGACAAGTATGTTAAATTAGGCTTTAAAATCGTGAGAAAATCAGCAGTCTTCTCTGCTTGATTACTGGGTCGCCTGAAGGAGCTGAAGCTCCGCCCCCCTCGAATTGATTGAATTTAGCAACAACAGCAACAACTAGCTAAATCAATTGCAGATATCAGAACAGATCTACCTGCAGTCTCTGAGTGTTTTACGTGTTAATGACTTTGTCTTTGCATCGGACCCGCTGAGTAACAGAATGCAATTTATATAAACCGTCTGTGATCTGACGTAGTTAGGTGGCTGTGACGTAGATAGGTTGAGTTTTTCCACGCCTAAACAAAACCAGAGCTGAAAACGGGTGAGAAACTGTTCAACGGTTTAACTCCACATTTCAGTGCGACAGAGTTTTAGAGCTTTGCACATGCCTTCAGCAACTCATTTCACACGTACATACGTACGCACTGAGAAGCACCTCATGGAATTTGCTGTACAGCACCTTTAAGTGGTTCAGGTCTGTTGAAGGATGAGAGGTTATAGGAGGTTTGTCATCCGAGGTGAGATGACATAACGATGGGAACAGCCACATCAGGGAACAGCCAAATGCTGTTCTCTTCTGAAGCACACTCCACAGAGACATGCATGTGAATGTGTGAATGAAGCCTTGGATGAACCGACCACCGCACTTCACACCGCACCCTTCCCCTCCTGAGCTCATCTCAGTGTGCGTAGACTCCGGTGAGTCAGGGCTTTCTGACTGTGCAGCGAGCAGACTGTGTTTTTGTGAATCGGGGCTGAGGGAAAAAAGGGGGGTTTTTTCTCGTCAACCAGAGCGAGTCATACCGAGAGGACTGGGTGAGAGAAAGTCCACCAAGACCGGATCATCTTCACCCTCTGGGATGGGGGAGTTTTTTTACTTTATTATTAAACCAGAACACTCTACTCTTTGCAGAGGTGTGTGTGACGGGGAATATGTGTGTGTGTGTATATGTGTGTGTGTGTGCACCCTGTCAGCCCTTCCTGCTACCCACTTTCAATCCTCTCGACAAAACGCTGTGTCAACGTTCCGTTTCCACGGCGATGGGGAGTGGCAACTGTCAGTTCTGAAATTAACCCTTTCACGCCCGACACGAGCACACACACAGCAGCAGAGTCGTGCAGCCCCAGTGTGTATGAATCACGACTGTTCTGGTATGACTGGTTCCACTGGGAGAGGAAGGAGAAGGGCGCTGGCCTCGACGGTGCCGGCCCACACCGCAGACCTCTGGTGGGTCGGGCTGGAACGCTTCTAGATCACAGCCTCTGTCCTCATTTTGAAGCTTGTGACAGCCAGGGGACTCTGCTGTGTGTGTGTGTGTGTGTCTGCGTAGCCTACATACTAAACCACGTAGACGACCGCTACCGTATGTGCTCAATAAGGCCCCCGCACTCAAGTGTGTGTGTGTGTGTGCTCTGCAGGATGTCCAGTATACCACATGAACATGGATATAAAAATAGACAGTATTTTATGTGTGAGTGTCTCTCTCTCTCTCTCCCGTAGCTAAAAGCAGAGATGGGCCTAATAAACTAGACTGTGAGGTCGTCCCCAAAGTGGCCCGAATGACAATCTCAGGAAAGAAACAGACCATGGGCTTTGAAGTGCCAAGGTAACTAGTGTACACACACACACACACACACACTCACAAACACTCAAACCTACACCCCAAACCCACCAGCACAGTCTCTGTGCTCCAGTCACAAACGCTGTTCACCGTTTAACGCCGTGATAACCCTCCCGGTCGTGGTGTCTCCATGTCCCTCCAGCGTGGAAGAGAACGGCCTCCTCCTCCTCAGCCCCCCCGGGCGCCGCGGGGGCAGCCCGGACGACGTCCCCCGCCCCGAGACCCCCTCCAGGCGCCCCGAGACCCCCTCCAGGGGCTCCGGAGCGGGGGAGGAGCCCACCAGCACCACCACCACCCCGGGCCGGACGCCAGGGAAGGCCAGGCAGCAGCTGGACATCAAGGCCGAGCTGGAGAAGAGGCAGGGGGGCAAGCCCCTCCTCAACCTGGTGGTCATTGGTGGGTAGGCCGTGGGCTGGATGATGGACTGTGCACGCACCCACTGAGAGACAGGCAGAGGGACTTTCTCTAGCGTCTGAGGGGTGACTCAGTGGTTTCAGTGCGAGGTTTTCCCACGGTGATGTTACCTTGACTTCTGTCTCTCTCCCCTTCCCCACCTCTTTCTGTCTGCATTGTCTCTCTCCCCCTCCCCACCTCTCCCTGTCTGCACACCACACTCTCTCCCCCTCCCCACCTCTCCCTGTCTGCACACCACACTCTCTCCCCCTCCCCACCTCTCCCTGTCTGCACACCACACTCTCTCCCCCTCCCCACCTCTCCCTGTCTGCACTCACTCTCTTCTCTCATTCCTTCCCCCTCTCCGTCCTCCATCCCTCTCTTCTACCCCCCCCTCATGTCCCCGTCTCCAGGCCACGTGGACGCGGGGAAGAGCACCCTGATGGGCCACCTGCTGTACTTGCTGGGGAACGTCAACAAGCGCACCATGCACAAGTACGAGCAGGAGTCCAAGAAGGCCGGCAAGGCCTCCTTCGCCTACGCCTGGGTCCTGGACGAGACCGGCGAGGAGAGGGAAAGGTACACACACACACACACACACGGGAGAAGAGGGACAGGTACACACACACACACACACACACATACATTCAGTACATAAACGCACACATACACAATTGTATACGTACAATCGCGCATACTTTTATATGCACAAAGTCCTTTTTGCAATTGGTGCGTAAGTCCTTTGTGTCATGGGATGCCTAACGGCTGTCCAGTGGCTGACTGGAGTTGACCTGTGTGTGATCGCAGAGGGGTGACCATGGACGTGGGGATGACCAAGTTCGAGACGGCGTCTAAAGTCGTCACCCTGATGGACGCCCCGGGACACAAAGACTTCATCCCCAACATGATCACTGGAGCTGCACAGGTACACGAGTGTGTGTGTTTGTCAGTTATTTCCTTCTGTCTAATACAGAGGACATTCTTAAGAAGGGTAAAGCAGGTCTTCGTGTTGCGGTCTCCTCATTGGGCTCCTCACTCTTGACCTAACCCCTGAGAGAAATGCACCGTAGCTTCGTTACGTCCAGGTAATTGATGGCGGTAATTGATGGCGGTAATTGATGGCGGTAATTGATGGGGGTAATTGATGGCGGTAATTGATGGCGGTCTGTTTAAACTGTTGGGACGTACCACACCCCAGGCAGGGCTTGATGACACTGTGGGTTTGGGTGGAGTTCGCTGCAGGCATTGTGTGCGTGTGTTGCTGTCTGTCTGTCTGTGTTTAGGGGTGTGTAAGTAATTTCAGTGCTTCTCCGGATGACTGTCATTTCTCTGGTCTGCCTCTCCAGTTGCGTTTCATCTCGTGTGAATGAGTGTGTGTGTGTGTGTGTGTGTGTGTGAAGAGTGACTAAGGGGTTCTCGTACGAGAGGAGTAAGCACTTTCACTGTGGTACGCCAGATCTTTCTCAGCCTCTGGTCCCCGTGCGCTGTACCTACATGACATCACGAGTCCCTTCTGTCTGTGCCAAAGTGTGTGTGTGTGTTTTGCATGTGTAGCTGTAGGTGTGTGTGTATGGCTGTGTGTGTGTGTATGGCTGTGTGTGTGTGTGTGTGTGTGTAGTAACGTGTGCGTTGGTGTGTGTTTTGCATGTGTAGCTGTATGTGTGTGTATGGCTGTGTGTGTAGTAACGTGTGTGTAGTAACGTGTGTGTGTGTGTGTGTAGGCGGACGTGGCCGTGCTGGTGGTGGACGCCAGCAGAGGGGAGTTCGAGGCTGGGTTCGAGGCGGGCGGGCAGACGCGGGAGCACGGCCTGCTGGTGCGCTCTCTGGGGGTCACGCAGCTCGCCGTCGCCGTCAACAAGATGGACCAGGTCAGGCCCATGGCCTTGTCGCTACGGCAACCCTTTACACCACTCTCCATCGACAGACTTTTTCATTTGTGTTGTGTGTGTCGTCCCCAACAGGTGAGCTGGCAACAGGAGAGATTCCAGGAGATCGTGTCCAAACTGGGACACTTCCTCAAGCAGGCGGGCTTCAAGGTGGGGCCCCGACCTCACCGCGTGACCTCACCCCGTGACCTCACCACTGTACACTGACCGCTCCCCACGTTGCTCAGCTACAACCAGACCCCCCCCTGTAACCCCCCCTCCTGCTGTGCTTCCCCCAGGACTCGGACGTGTTCTACGTCCCCACCAGTGGGCTGTCTGGGGAGAACCTGACCTCCAGGTGCACCGTGCCTGAGCTCACCTCCTGGTACTCTGGCCGCAGTCTGCTGGAACAGATCGGTACGCCCCCCCCACACACACACACACACACATCACACACATCACACTCCGAGACCCCACAGTGCCACCTGCGCCCAGTTGTTTTCTACAGGATGTGAACGAACCCTGTGGAAACACCCCCCCCCCACCCCCTGTTTACACCCCCCGTGTATTGTTTTCTTTCAGTTTCTTGATTGTGTTTTTCATCCTCCTATCTGTAATGTCACAGTGTCATTTCCCCTCTGAGCTGGATAAAAACACCCACCTCACAGCCTAGTCCAGTTTCAGGTCACATGCTGATGACGCGGCTCAGAGATTGATGAGTCTTGAGGCACGCTTTAGTTTTTCGGGCCTAGCTGCTGAGGTTTCGTATTTATTTTTTTCTCCCTCGCCCCCTCTCTCGTCCTCCTCTCCCTCCCTGCTGTCCCCTCTCTCCCTCGCCCCCCTCTCTCGTCCTCCTCTCCCTCCCTGCTGTCCCCTCTCTCCCTCGCCCCCCTCTCTCGTCCTCCTCTCCCTCCCTGCTGTCCCCTCTCTCCCTCGCCCCCTCTCTCGTCCTCCTCTCCCTCCCTGCTGTCCCGCCCTCCCTCGCCCCCCCTCTCTCGTCCTCCTCTCCCTCTCTGCAGATGCCTTCAAGTCTCCTCAGAGGTCCGTAGAGAAGCCCTTCAGACTGTGTGTCTCAGATGTATTTAAAGGTGAGCTCCCCCCTCTCGACACACGGTGCCTCGACTGCCCGGACAACAAGGGTGACCGGTCTGCAGCGGGCCTGGAGTCTAACCCTTCTGTGTGTGTGTGTGTGTGTGTGTGTGTGTGTCTCCAGACCAAGGTTCAGGGTTCTGCGTGACAGGGAAGATTGAGGCTGGCTACGTCCAGACTGGAGACAGGGTCCTGGCCATGCCCCCAAACGAGACCTGCACTGTTAAAGGTCCTACTGAGTATTATTATTATTATGATGATGATTTTGATTATGCTGATTATTCTTAGTGATGTGCTTGATTGACCGGGGTGGGATACCATGTTGGAGTGATCCGTGGCTCGAATGCTTTAGTGCAGCTCAACACGGCGGTGAACGTGTTTCTATCGATTTGTGGCAAACCGCTCTTCCAAACGACTTCCTTGGGTCCTGAGTAATGCACCTGACGAAAGTCGACTTCATACACCGCCCAGTTCTGGAGATAATCAGCCACAGACACACACACACACACACACCACACACACACACCACACACACACACACACCACACACACACACCACACACACACACCACACACACACACACGTCTACCCTCACAGTTAGATCTAAGAGACTTCCACACCAGCATAGTTTGACAGGATGTGACACCTGGATCGCCCAACAGTCCCGCAGTGCCACCTAGTGGCGGTTGGAAAACATCTCTTTATGCGCCGTCGATTTACAAGCCTTCTCCCCCACCCACCCCTCTTCCAGGCATCACCCTCCACGACGAGCCCCTGGACTGGGCCGCGGCCGGGGACCACGTCAGCCTCACGGTGACCGGCATGGACATCATCAAGATCAAGTAGGAGCACCAGGCCCTCTCTCACACTGATTCTCTCAGGACTGACTCGTTTGGAGGAGATCACATGTCGTGTCTGACCAGGAAAGTTACAGAGTGTGTGTGTGTGTGTGTGTTCCACCCAGTGTGGGCTGTGTCTTCTGCGACCCCAGGGAGCCGATTCGAGCCTGCTCCCGCTTCAAGGCCCGCGTGCTGCTCTTCAACATCGAGGTCCCCGTCACCAAGGGCTTCCCTGTGAGTGTCTGCCCCACACACACACACACACACACACACACACACACACACACACACATACACACACACACACACACACACACACACACACATATCACCCTACAACCCATACTCTTGTACATGAAAGGCCTCTAAATGGATAGGTATATGTTTATGATATGCAGGAAGCATGAGTATTCATGCTTCTATACTGTAAGTGCTTCTCTCTTACATATTTGTATTTATATATATGTGTATATATATATATTAGAGCCCGACCGATAAAGGATTTTTAAGGCCGATACCGATACAAATATTTGGTGATTTAAAAATCTGATATTCCGATATCGGCCGATATAAAAAATTATCTAAAAAATCCAGAAACGCATAACATAACAAACTGATTTCCCTAACACTATTTTTATTTTTTCACATTATTTGTAGTTTACCTTTAGTCACTTTTAGCAGAAGTTCTTATCCAGAGCGACTAAGTACAGGGACATTCTTAGAGGCAAGTAGGGTTAAGTGCCTTGCCCAAGGACACAACGTCATTTGACACAGCCGGGAATCGAACCAGCAACCCTCTGTTTAATAGCCCGATTCCCTAACTGCTTAGTCATCTGACAACTTTAAGATTCATTTATCGGCCTTTATAAATACCGATACCGATAGATCGGAAAATGCCTAATATCGGCCAATAATATCGGCCCGCCGATATATCGGTCGGGCTCTAATATATATTATGTGTGTGTGTGTGCGCACAGGTACTTTTGCACTACCAGACTGTGAGCGAGCCAGCCACCATCAGGAAGCTGGTGAGTGTTCTACACAAAAGCAGCGGAGAGGTGATCAAGAAGAAACCAAAGTGAGTGGAACGAATGCGTCTGCACGATGACTGTTCTGAGAAGGGAGGAGTGTGGATGTTGACCAAGTGTTCTGAGAAGGGAAGAGGATGAATGTTGACCAAGTGTACTGAGAAGGGAAGAGGATGAATGTTGACCAAGTGTTCTGAGAAGGGAAGAGGATTAATGTTGACCAAGTGTTCTGAGAAGGGAAGAGGATGAATGTTGACTCAGTGTTCTGAGAAGGGCAGAGTGTGGATTTTGACTCAGTGTTCTGAGAAGGGCAGAGTGTGAGGCTAACCTGCTTGGTCGTTGCTCAGGTGTTTGGGGAAGGGGATGAACGCCATCGTGGAGATCCAGACTCACCGGCCAGTGGCGTTGGAGCTCTATAAGGACTTCAAGGAGCTGGGCCGCTTCATGCTGCGCTACGTGGGCTCCACCATAGCTGCAGGGGTCGTCACCGAGGTAACCGGGCTCAAGACGCCATCTTGTTACACATATACGTCAACACCGGTTACATTACTGGGCAGTCTTGCTTTCATTTGCTTATTAGATGGCTCAGCTATTTAAGTGAAACAATTTTATAAAAAATATTATTATATTTTTGTACTGCTGGCTTTGTGTTGTCTTGTTAATTTAATTGGTGTTTCATCTGTTTTTGCAGATTAAAGAATGACGCTCGCTCAGGTCCAGTTTGGAACCAGCCCAGACCGGCTCCAGGCAGCATGTGCCCTCAGACAAAAGTGCAATTCCTTAGAGACTGTCATTCGTGACCTCATGATTGAGGCTTCACTTCCATCCATCCATCTATCCATCCATCCATTGCAGTACCTCCATAACAGCTTGACGTACACTATAACTGCAACAGTCCACATCGACAACCTCAGACAGACTGTCAACTAGCCAAGGCGTGTTAACAAGCCCAAGCTCAAAATGGCTGCCACCCTGCCTCTCTAACCAGAGCAATGACTCAACCTAAAAAAAAAGAAGCAATACCGTCTTACTTTCATCCTACTTATCCAAGCTTCTAGGGGCAATGTTGAACGCATGGAAAGTACACAAAGGGCTTGGAACTACACTTCCCAACAAACATATCTCAAGCCCCTCCCCCAAACACATCTCCTCCAACCGCTAAATCGGATTGCTCTGAATACTCCTGCTTCATCCAGTGAAGTTCATTATGCCCTCCCAAAGAGACAATCTTTCAGAATGGTGTTTTTATTTTCATAACGATTGTTTAATTTTATTAAGCGCCAAGTGTTGTTGGTAATTATTTTTGACTGATTATTTAAGAGGATGTCGTAACTGAGTCATACGTTAGTGCGGAGAGGCAAGTATGCGAGTACTGGTTGATAGAAAGTCAATCAGGGGGGCATCTCAATACTTGAGGAATCCTCCACTCCCATGATCGAATTGCACTTGATTTGAAAGCGGTTCAACCTGTGGTCGGCCATATTTATCTAAGCTATTATTCTGTGCATTCAGAACAGTGGAGAGGAGGAGGAGAAGGACAAGATGTGCTCCCATAGTAACATACTGACCTGTCCGCTCGGTTTCTCACACTGCTATGTTTTAGTTGAAACATTTTGAATTTGCTGTGGCAAAGGCAACAAAGGTTTCTCTCATGACTCGATGACAATGTCGGCCACATATTTCACTCTGACCTGACAGTATGTGAGCAGGATTGAATTCCTACATCAGGATCATCTAGAATTTGACTGGGAAAAGTGAAGGTCAAATGGTTTCGAAGTTATTCGTAAATATGATTTCAAATTGCAAAAAGACACCTCAAATAGTTATATTTTAAATAAATATGACACTTTATAATTTGCAGGACTTGCTTGGCCATGACGGGAGTATTTCTGACACACTAATCGTTCTGCATCTAAAACAGGTTGTAGATCTCCAAGGGAACAACAGCAGAGTTGAGAATTGTTGATGGTGGTGGAGTGAATAAACATACATGACGAACTGCTTTTCAATCATTTCCAATTTTTATATTTCGTTTGGTCTTAGAATGATGTGTATTGGATATGGCATATGAAATATGTGGGGTTGGTTTGAAGTTTAGCTGCTGTGTGATATTGACGTACATCAAACGAGTTATGGTTCTCGACCAATCCGATGCCCCGTTTTCACTTTTCATAGAAATATGGAAGATTTGCCCCCTTTTAATGTTTAGTCAATAACGTGTCAGTGAGCCTGCCTCCTCACGTTAACGATTGGTGCCATCTTCTGTCAATACACCATATGAGGTTCAATTGGTCAATAAGAATTTATGCTTTTTCACTGAACCTTGCTCTTATTTTGAGACAATTTTATTTTACATGCGTCTGTCCAGTAGTCTTATACGGTTTTACTATTCGCTACGGGGTGACGGTTTTTGTAGAAATTAAGAACCATGCCTAAATCATCAGACCAACGCTCACAACTTGTTTTGGAGAACTTCATCGGGGGAAAGTTCGTCCCCTGCTCTAGACACATTGACTCATACGACCCGTCAACCGGAGAGGTGTACTGTAAAGTACCGGACAGCGGCGAGGATGAGGTGGGCTATGAACGGCTTGATGCTTTTCTTGCAGCAGTGATTGGAAAGGATATGTCTTTTTTTTAACTAGTCAGCATATTGACAAATGCCTCAGATTCAGAGTGCTTTTGTTACACAATAATAAGTTGAATTCTACTATACGAACTTTTTCTTATTGCCTATAGTCAGGGGAGGCACCTTTGCACTTTGCAAAGTCAACAGATGGCAGCTAATTATTAAGCTGAGGAACCTGTTCTGAGCTACTCAATATGGCTGTACGAAAATGTAATTTAAGTCTGAAAGTCTGGTAGGCCTATTGATCAAATATTGTACTTGAGTGACTTTTACTGTAGTGACAGTATTACCATTTGTTAACTTATCTGGGGCACCTGATTTTACTCAGTCGGCCAATTCATGAATCTCCCATGAATGAGAATGTTATTTCACGTGTATGTGTCATGTGTACACCCGACCTGACACACACACACACACATGCATATTACACTGAGAACCCATCCAGCCCTTTGAAGAGGGTAATAAATGTCTAACATCTGATTCTGGGTCTAGGTGGAGGCAGCGGTGCAGGCTGCGAAGAAGGCCTTCCCTGATTGGTCATCTCGTAGCCCTGCGGAGAGGGGGCGGGTCCTCAACAAGCTAGCTGATCTCCTGGAGTCTCACCTGGAGGAGTTTGCCCAGGCTGAATCCAAAGACCAAGGTACCCAACCACGGCAGGGCCATAACCACATTGTTAGTGTGGTTGAGGCAGGGATACAACAGCTGAACTTCAGCTGAGGACAACTACCCCAAAACCAAGTAGAAATGATCAGAGTTCTAAGGGCTTTAATAAACGAAGGGCTTTTCATTAACGACTATTCTCACTCCACTCCTGGGGGTTGGACAACATAACCACATCAATAAAGTCCTAAGTTTACAGACAGTCCATGCTGATGTGTGTGAAACATCTGCTAAAGGGAAACGAGGTCAAGGTAACGTCCCTAGCGAAGCGTGCAGGATGCAACGTCACCACTCTCTCCTGCTCTGTGTCCCAGGGAAGACGGTGTCGTTCGCCCGCACCGTGGACATCCCCCGGTCCGTGGACAACTTCCGCTTCTTCGCCTCCTCCGTCCTCCACCACACCACCGACTGCAGCCAGATGGACCACATGGGCTGTGTCAACTACACCCTCCGCTGTCCTGTGGGCGTGGGTGAGGGCCCGCCGTGTGTGTGTGTGTGTGAGAGAGTGTGTGTGTGAGAGAGAGAGCTGTGGAGGTGTGACTTTCTCGTGTGTGTGTGCAATAGCAGAACCAGGTGTAGTGTGTGGAATCACCCAGCCAGCAATAAAAGAAAGGAGGAATGCAAGATTTTGATTTGAACATTTATTTAGAAGCCATTGACCTGCTTTATTGGTCAGAGAGATTTATCAATAAAGGTCCATTGTTAGGCTGAAGATCTCGCTGTGTTTACTCTCCTTTCTGTGTGTGTGTGTGTGTGTGCAGCTGGACTGATCAGTCCCTGGAACCTGCCTCTCTACCTGCTCACATGGAAGATAGCCCCAGCTATCGCTACTGGCAACACTGTGGTGGCCAAGCCCAGTGAGATGACTTCAGTGACAGCCTGGATGATGTGTAAACTGATGGAGGAAGCCGGTAGGACTACAGTTCCCACAGTTCCACACTGACACACCAACATCCTCTGACCGAATGATCCTCTATGCATCTCCCTTTCATCAATACTGACGGGCACAAAACAATACAACTCCTACACCTTCACTGTATCTCCCTCCCTCTCTCCCCCCCCTCCCCCCTCTCCCTCCCTCCCTCTCCTCCCCTCTATCTCCCTACAGGCATCCCTGCAGGTGTGGTCAACATGGTTTTTGGGACTGGTCCCCGGGCTGGCAGTGCCCTGGTGGGTCACCCTGACGTGCCCTTGGTGTCCTTCACCGGCTCCACAGCAACAGCTCAGCTAATCACAGAGCAGAGTGCTCCTTACTGTAAAAAGCTCTCGTTGGAGCTGGGGGGTAAAAACCCCGCCCTGGTGTTTGCTGACGCAGACCTGGACCAATGTGTCGCCACCACCGTCCGCTCCAGTTTCTCCAATCAGGTGAGAGGATTTTCAACTAAGCCGACCGTGTAAGGGGAGGAGTTTGTGTGAGAGTCTGATGTGGCTGTAACCTTTTTTTGTATTTAAAAAAAAATCTGGCTTATGTCAGAATGCTTTTGAACGGGAGTCTGTCTGTTTGGGATGTGAGTGTGACATTTTTGGTGCTGTAATTATTTTTTGACTTGGCCACAAGATGGCAGTCTTACCTCATAGTGTCAGAGCAGACTAAGGACAACCAGTGAATTGTTGGGTTTGGATATTCTGTCTCTCTTCTCCTTGGTTCATCTCTCTGTTTCTACTCTTCCTCTTCCTCCCTTCTTCCCCAGGGAGAGATCTGTCTGTGCACCAGCAGGATCTATGTGGAGCGCAGCATCTACCCAGAATTCCTGGACAGGTTCGTGGCGGCAGCCAGGAAGTGGAAGACCGGCGTGCCCTCCGACCCCGACAGCCACAACGGAGCGCTGATCAGCAAAGAGCACCTGGAGAAGGTGAGGGAGGGTCTAGGCCCTGATCCCAGAGCAGCCAGCGCTCCTCTCTCAGGGCTCCCAAACACACACAGCTTATCGGCAAAGTGAAACGCCACCGTAGACGTCGTCACAGCTGTCGTTCCGTAAAACAGGAAACTCAAAAACCTGACTTCCTTTCCCTGAACCCCCCCCCACCCCCCGAAATATCCCCAATCTCCAGGTGCGTAGCTTCGTGGCGCTCGCCAAATCCGAGGGCGCCACCGTCCACTGCGGCGAGGGCGTGGACCAGCTCGTCCTCCCCGAGGGCAACGCCGGCGGCTACTTCATGCCCGCCACGGTGCTCACGGGCGTGGCCGACACCTCCCGCGTCATGCAGGAGGAGATCTTCGGCCCCGTCGTCTGCGTCAGCCCCTTCGACGGGGGCGAGGACGAGGCGGTCGCCCGGGGCAACGGCGTGCGCTACGGGCTGGCGGCCACCGTGTGGTCACGTGACGTGGGGAAGGTGCACCGCATGGCCAGGAGGCTGGAGGCGGGCCTGGTGTGGACCAACTGCTGGCTCGTCCGGGATTTGAACCTGCCCTTCGGGGGGATGAAGAGCTCGGGGGTGGGCAGGGAGGGCGGGAGGGACTCCTATCACTTCTTCACCGAGGTGAAGACCATCACCGTCAAACACTGAGGTGGAGAGTGGGGCGGGGGAGGGAGGGGGAGAGGAGGATAGGACAGGGGGAGGAGGGAGGAAGAGGGGGACAGTGGAGAGGAAGAACGCAAAATCAACTTTGCCTTTCAACTTTCTTTGTCTCCCCGGAGGGAAATTAGTTTTGCAGCAAGACATAGAAAACAGACATAGAAACAATAACTGAAATCCAAAACGCCTGCACAGGGTGCAACAGTTGGGGGGTGGGGTGGGGGGGGCTCTGAATGTTGGGGATTCTGGGAAAACAGCAGAAGTCCCAAGATGACCTTCCAAGTTGCCAAAAAAATGCTTGTCAGTTACAAGATCAACAGACACGGGAGAAGTGAGGAGAGGAGAGGGAGGGAGGGAACATGGAGGGAGCAGGGACCTTGGTGTGTGTCTCAACAAGCTCTGAGCACCCTTCACTCCGAAACCCCACCCAGTGAAGGGAGGTAAACTGAGGGAGAAGGTCTCCAGTCTAACAGGATTACTTCAGTCATGTAGTGTGGATAGTTACTAGGGGAAAGCTCACCACTGTGATGCTAAACCGTATTCAACTGTTGTATTCTTTTTCAAAAATCACTTCAATAAATCATCCTTTCCATAATTACATGTGTCAACACTACTTAAAAAAACGTTTTTACACTTAACCTGACTGTAATTGGCACCAACTATCTTATTATAACTTTTCGTGACCTTTTCTCTTGACAGGGAACGTTCTCCCTCTTTCTTGTAACACTGTCTCACATGCACACTGCAGGGGTTTGGAATGAGGAAAGTTTTTCTGAGCGTGTTGCACTTTGACACACCGACCAAAGAGACTGATCTGTGTGTGTGTGTGTGTGTGTGTGTGTGTGTGTGTGTGTGTGTGTGTGTGTGTGTGTGTGTGGTGTGTGTGTGTGTGTGTGTGTGTGTGTGTGTGTGTGTATGTACACGAGCACACTAGATGGAAGGCCAGCTGACTCTCAGTGTAAGATTGAAATTCGTCAAATCTGAATGGTTCTACTACGCGTCATGACGTGTGCTCGCTGCGTGTCGTCACCCACACTAGATCTGCTCCACCATAAGGGATGCCTCACGCCACAATCACAATCTTTCAAACCCGTGAGTCCAAGTGAAAGAACCGATGACTCATTTGTTTTAATTGGCACGCAGTATATTCATCTTATTCTTGTTTTGTTTTGTATAGCCACCGATTGAGCCAGACGAAGAGTGCTGTTTGAACTGCTGGAATCTGCTTGGGGCTGCTGTTCCCTGGGAACGCTCACAGAGCATTCGCTGTAGGAATACATTCAGTGAGATTCAGAGTCAGCTGTCAGATTTGGATCAGAGAGAGAGAGAGAGAGAAAGAGAGAAAGAGAGAGAGACAGAGAGAGAGAATGCATCAGATTCATGGGGAGTGAGTATATGTGGGTGTGTGTGACAGGAGGGTCCGTTCAAAGCAGGGGAAACCATGTGAGTGAGTTGAGTCACGTCGCCATGGGTGGTACGTGTTCGCTCGTGTGTGCGGATGGCTCGTGTGGGCGGTGTGTAGTGTGTGCGGGTGGCTCGTGTGGGCAGTGTGTGCGTGTGTTGGTGTGTTCCAGCGAAAGGCCCGTTAACTTTACCACTGCACCCTTCTCTTTGTGTCCCACCCTCTTTGTTTTGGCTAGGGAAGGGCACTAATGCCTGCCAGCCTGCACAGTCTCGCCCGCTCACTCTGTCTCTCACTCTGTCTGTTTGACTCTCTTTTCGTCTGTCTCTCTCTCTCTCTCTCTCTCTCTCTCTCTTTCCGTCTCTGTCTCTCTGTCTCTCTCCCTGAATTTCTCTCACTTTCTGCCTCTGTATTTCTTCAAGCCTGTGGCTGAATGTCTCATTCTCAAACTTTTCTGTAGTCTTAATTTACTCCTGTGTAGTCTTTAAAGTCTTTGTACTCCCCTGCTTCTTACGGTCAAAAATTAACCACTAAACCCCTAAAAGAAAGCATCTCAATGGAGTTTTAACCCTCAAATTGCATTACAAACCTTGTGAATAGCTTAGTTTTTGGCTATTCACAGTGCCTAAAGCCTTTATATCATTAATGTAGATAGTACTTGTCTTCAGAACAACTCCGAAACGTCACTTATGACTACAGCATGGGCGGCACAGTCATCGGAAGCACCCGACAGCCTCTGTAACGGAAATCCAGATCTAAATGTCTCATTGTGTGTGTGTGTGTCTGTTGGGTTTGTGATGTGTAAATGATCGTATCTAACTGCCGGGTGAAAAAGGGCCCAAAGACAATGTTTGCGCGCGTGTACTGGTGCACAGTATGGAAATACGAACAAAGGCAACGACTCACTTTTCTGACCCTGAAGACAAGGAGGGGTCAGATGAGGTTGAGGCCCTGCTGAGCTTTTCATGCCAGGCACACACTGAAATCGAGGACCTCACATGCGCCCACACCCACCCACCCACCACGTCTCGAATCCTCTCCGAAGTTCAACAGGAAAATAGAACTCAGCACTCGTGATGCCCCCTCTCTTCCGTTTCTCTCTCCATATTTGATCCCCTCGTCGAGCGTTTCTTCGTTTAGGAAACGCTCGCCAAAGGCCCTCTCACACCCAGCCAGAAGGCCGGGGGTACGTGCCGGAGAAGCCATCCGCGGGCCTCCCTGCCAAAGCAAGCATATGACTTTCTTATCAGGCACGGTGGAAGAGGAGGCGATGTCCTCTGCTAATCAGGGAACAGCCGTGCGTAGCCCCTCCGGCGGGTTTACCGTTGTCGGGTTTGATTCTACAGCCAGCCTGGTTTGATATTAATCGTGTGTGTGAAAAAGGTATGACACATAGTGTGTGTGTTTTAATGTGTGAGGGAGAGAACCGTGTGTGGATATGCGTGTGTTAAAGAATGTTCCGCATGGTGCTTGCTGTACAGTACAGCGTGTGTGGGAAACATGTGTGTGCCCGAGCGCACAGTATCACCGCACTCTCAGAACAGGACCTGCTGTTTTTCGATGGTTTTGTCCCACTTTGTGCATTCTCATGGTCTGTAGTCAGTCTTAAACCCTGATAGGGTGACACTGGATCTGCAAAGCCCTCCTGGTTGGCCGGGTTCGCTCAGCATGGCCTGCTATTGAGAAACAAAACACTGCTCCGTTTCTCTCCCTTTCTCTGTGTTCATCTCTCCCTCCCCCCTGACCCAGTGCCTCCCTTTCTCTTTCGAGCGGGGGGGAATCTGCGTCACACTCCCCTCTTTTCTTCATCCCTACTTTTCCTTCTCTTCTTACCCCGTTCCTCGTTGTATTGTGTGCCCTGTTCTCTTCCTTCTCTCTCTCTCTCTCTCTCTCTCTCTCTCTCTCTCTCTCTCTCTCTCTCTCTCTCTCTCTCTTTCGCCCTTTCTTTCTCGTACACACGCACTGCACCTCAGGTTTCAAGGGCCCTCCGTTGCTGAGCTCGGCTTTGGGAATTTTCCACAGGCTGTGAATGGCCTTCCCGCAGGGAATGTGGCAGACAGAGATATATTGCGGTGCCGTGAACAAATACAGACTTTGATCAGGTTGTACCCACTCACAGAGTGTGTTTATAGATGTGTATATGTACAAAAGAGAGAGAGAGGGGTGAGGAATATTGTGGGTCAAGTGTCTTCAAGACTGAACTCGTGAGGAAGGCGAGGCAGTTCCAGTGTTGGCCTCTAGGGGTCACTGTGGTAGTGGAGAGGTGTGTGTGTGAGTATGTAAAACACCAGCAGGTTGAACTAGGACATTTCAGACATAGCTGTAATCCAAGATGAATATAAACTCTGTGTGTGTGTGTGTGTGTGTGTATGTGTATGTATTACTGTTCCTCTCATCAGATTACAACATGGGTCAGTCTCAGGCCGGTCTGGGACATGACGGCCTACATTTCCTCGCTTCAGTGTTTGGATGATCTAGTGTCAGCCGTCTCTGTCGCACAGCTTTGCTGAACATCCAAACAGGCCTGAAAAACGTCATTATTTTGTTCCCGTACATCGTGTACGATACAGTGCCCGACCAGCATATTGAGATGCATATTTTAAAAAGCAAAGGAAAATCAATGTAAAACTGTAAAACTCACGAGAAAAAGGCTTGTACTAATATTCTATCCATCCAGAGGCTTGACATTTATTTTGCGAGACATTCTGATATGACAGGCACCTCCATTTTGTATTACGAAAACAAAACAAATCCTTGTCAAAATCTAAAAATAATGATCCCAAAATGTCAAGCTGACTGCCATGATAGCAGCCGTGAATATGTTGTCGAGGCTGCAGCCTCTGGCTCTGTTATTTCAAAGGCCATCATCTTCTCCACCGGGACTGCTCAGCACTCGGAGGTGTGTGTGTTGTCTCTGTGTGTGTGGCTGTGTGTGTGTGTGGCTGTGTGTGTGTGTGTGTGGCTGGGAGGGGTTACTGCTGACTGGTCAGGTCTTGACTGTGGGACCAGATGGCCCAGTTTGGCCTATGATTCCTCAAACTGGTGTCCAGGTGACCATCAACTCACACACACACACACACACACACACACACACACACACACACTTCTAGATTCCTAGTCCCCACCTGCTGTGAGGGTTACTGCATTCCCCGATGAGGCGCCACTGTGAGCTGTGTGGTTACTGCACCATGCAGCATGAGGAGGGGGGAGGAGAGGAGGAGGAGTGGGAACGTATGTCTGGGTGACTGTGTGTTTGCGTGGTCATGTGATGGTGTGATTATGTGTTGGTGTGAATGGTACATGAGGTTGTTTGTGTAATTATATTTTGGTGGGATTGCGTGTTAGGGTTCTACAGCATGGTTTTATTCACTCCTTTGCACCACACTCCTCTCTCCTTATCTCTCTCTTTCTCTGAGAGAGGCTTGTTCCAAACCCTGTCCTTGTATTGGTCAGCTTGAGCACACACCACCTAGAGCAGAATCTACACACACACACACACACACACATACACACATTTGAGTGACCGGGCCAGCCTGGACATGACTAGAACTAGATCTACACAATCCTCTGTGAGGTCACTGACCACGGATGTGTTCCAGAAGCTTATCTCTCTATCGACCCGTCCACCCCTCCACGCGTACATACATGCATCCACACTGACACATATACAAACATCCACACTGACACATATACAAACATCCACACAGACACATATACAAGGGGGTTAAAGGAAGAGACGGAGAAAGCGCTTGAAAAGAGGAGCGTGCGGTCATTCCAAACACACCCCCCCGTCTGCCCTGAGATCTGTCGTGCGCTGGACGGGAGTTGTCAGCGGACGATTCCAGTAATCCCATGCGGGGTTATCTGTCTTTTGAGATGTGGAGGGTGACTGTTCCACTGCTGCTGTTGGTCTGTGTGTATGTGTGTGTGTGTGTGTGTGTGTGTGTGTGTGTGTTCCCTCCCAGACTCAACTGTTTGGCGTCTGACTTGCATAACGCACACACAGACAATAAGCCCTGTCCTCAGTCTGTTTCCTGGTTGTGTGCGCTCTAGACAGGCCAACGTTTTCCGTGGATTCTTCTGCTCTGGCCTTGCCCTGTACTATACACCCACACACACCCATACACACACACACCCATACACCCACTCACACACACACACACACACACACACACACACACCCACACACACCCATACCCCCCCCCCACACACACACACACACCAGCAGCATCTACCTTGGGATCAGTCATGTTATTCAGAATAGAGTGAAAGTTCAGTGTGCCGTGTCATCAGCCTGCGGCCAACCAGAAGTGGTCACATGGTCACATACAGTAAGACTGTCCTCATCCTGCTTTCTTCTACTATATTGTCTGTTGTTGTTCTTTTCCTCACTCCATCCTCCTGTCCTCTCTCCTCCTCCTCTCATCTCCTCTCTCCATATTCCTCTCCCCTATCCTCCTCCTGTCATCTCCTCTCTCCTTCCTCCTCCCCTCCCCACCTCTCATCTCCTCTTTGATACTCCTACGCCCTCCTTCATTCTCTCTTCTCCTCTCTCTCCATCCTCCTCTCTCTCCATCCTCTCTCTCCATCCTCCTCTCCCTTCTCCTCCACCTCTCATCTCCTCTCTCCATTCTCCTACTCCCTCCTTCATTCTCTCGTCTCCTCTCTCTCCATCCTCCTCTCCCCTCTCCCCTCTCCTCCTCTCATCTCTTCTCTCCGTCCCCTCACCCCCTCTCCTCCTCTCATCTCCTCTCTCCGTCCCCTCACCCCTCTCGTCCTCCTCCTCTCATCTCTTCTCTCCGTCCCCTCACCCCTCTCCTCCTCCTCTCATCTCCTCTCTCCGTCCCCTCACCCCTCTCCTCCTCCTCTCATCTCCTCTCTCCGTCCCCTCGACCCTCTCCTCCTCTTCTCATCTCCTCCTCCATCCTCCTCACCCCTCTCGCGCTAACACCCTCCCCTCTCCTCCTGACACTCTCTCCTAACTCCACCCCCATGGGGTTGATTGGTCTGCTCCGCTCCTTACACAGCCAATACGTGTCTAAGCATCCTGATGAGATGATTAAGTGAGACAGTGTGTGTATGAGTGACTGTGTGTGGGAGTGAGAGTGTTTGGGTGTGTGTGGGTTTGAGAGTGTGTGTGTAAGTGTTTCAGGCTCAGTGATATTTTTTGAGAGTTTCTGACACGGGCTTCTAGAGACAGAAGCCTGGGGTGTAAGTATGTGTGTGTGTGTGTATGTGTGTGTGTGTGTGTGTGTGTACATTGATGTGCGTGTGGATGTGTCTGTCGGAAGCAAAATCTCGTCCCAGGGTGCTGTCAGTTGTGCCACTGGAACAAACTCGGGGATTAGCAAAGTTGGGGCTGTGTGGGTGGTTGTGTGAGTGTGTGAGAGTGTGTGAGAGTGTGTGTGTGTCAGAGTGTGTGTGTGTGGGCACTACACTGCGAGGGAGGAAGTGAGGGAGACAGAGAAAGAGGGATATTGAGATGCACGGCAGGTCTGCTCACGCCCGTGGCATGGCTGGTCTTAGGGGACGTGCAGTTCCAGACCTGGAACACGGAACACGGCACGGCACAGAAGACGGGGTTGGGAGGAGACGGGGGGCTATATTTGGGGGGATGGGAGGTGGTAGTGGTGGGGGACACACACACACACAATCATCCATGTAGTTGTACTGTCCTAGAGCACGCAGAGTCCAAACTGGACTGTAGGGAGCACTCGTTGCCCAGCCCTCTGTGGGTCCAGCGGTCGTGACGATGTCGTCTCTGAGATGTGGAGATCAACAAGGATTTCTGTGTCTCTCATTCGGTTGGCTCTGCTTGTCATTTCAGTTAAAGTTGTAGGCCGTGGAAGAATGAAGTCTGTGTGTATGTGTGTGGGGGTGTTTGTGTGTGTGTGTGTGTGTGTGTTTGCGTGTACGCGTACGTGTGTGTGCCCCTCAGTCATAGGACTGGCTGGAGGGTGGGATGATGTATTCAGAATGGTTTGTTTGTTGACAGTGGAACAAGGCAGGTTTCATGCTGCAGTATGAAGGTGTGCTGATGACAGAGAGCGATTCAGGCCTGCACTGGGAAACACCTCCAGTGAACACCTCCAGCCAACAACCACCAGGCACAAACAGAAGCCACAGTACAGATACTGACTAAAACGACGTCAGTTCCCAAATTCCTATTCCATTCCATGTTCAGATCCATTTGATATTCCAGTACATATCCAGACCCATTACCTCTAACGTCCGTCGTAAAGATCAACAGGTCTGTCATTTTGTAGGAAACGTGTCTCCAGTGTGTCCCCAGCTCTAGTGTCTTGTCACCAACCCCCCCGCCCTCTCAGGAATGACTCACTCTGTAATTGTCACCCTTAAAAAATCTATTAAGATCAGAGATGTTTTTCTGACCCCGTCTCACACTGCTGCATTCTGATTGGTCGATTTCAACGACAATGACAACATTGTCATGACGTTATTGGTTACTGCTGTGTGTTTTTCTACTCGAGGGGTTGGGGAACAAGTGAGTGGTATGGGGACTTTGTCAACAGCTTGACAGAGGGTATTGACTGCTTCCGATAATGATCTGGTCACCTTTGGCCTTTGGATTGTTTTGATGTCGGAGCCAAAAGGTTCAACCGTGTTGGACCCTCCGAGGGGAGGTAAAGGTGGGCGTATTGAAGCCGGAGAGAATGATTAATCACTGTTTGCTAATGCTTGTGTCTGTCTCTGATTGTTTGTGTGTGTGTGTGTGTGTGTGTGTCAATGGGTCTGTTGTATTTGTGTGTCTGCGTTTGTAAGGGCTTGGTGGTCAATATTTTGAAAATGAGGGGGGCGGAGCCTCAAATGTCAGGTTCGGGTAGGTGTATTGGAGAGGACAGAAAACCACTGTGTTTGTGTGGGCCGTGTATGTGTGTGTGCATGCGTGTAAGGGTGGTCCACATTTGGAGATGGAAGGACAAGGAAAGGTCACCGAGGTGGGCTGTGAGTTGGAACCAGGAAGTATGAGCAGAGTTTAGTAAACAGTTTGTGGACTCGGACCAGGTATGAGAGCCAAGGCAGAGGTTACTGAAGTTCTCCTCCAGATAAACACAAACACGCACACACACACACACACACACACACACACACACACACACACACACACACACACACACACACACACACACACACACACACACACACCACACACACACACACACACAGACACAGACATACTGGATGACTGATTTACCTCCAGTGTCCTGTAGTAGAGCTGTTCCAGCTTGAACACTGCTGAGTGAAATGACTGAGGGACAGAGTTAAGAGAAAGCTGACTCTGGGTTTCCACGGTGCACAGAGAAATATAGCACAGAGAGAAAGATAGCACAGAGAAAGATAGCACAGAGAAAGATAGCACAGAGAAAGATAGCACAGAGAAAGATAGCACAGAGAAAGATAGCACAGAGAAAGATAGCACAGAGAAAGATAACACAGAGAAAGATAGCACAGAGAAAGATAGCACAGAGAAATATAGCACAGAGAAAGATAACACAGAGAAAGATAGCACAGAGAAAGATAGCACAGAGAAAGATAGCACAGAGAAATATAGCACAGAGAGAAAGATAGCACAGAGAAAGATAGCACAGAGAAAGATAGCACAGAGAAAGATAGCACAGAGAAAGATAGCACAGAGAAAGATAACACAGAGAAAGATAGCACAGAGAAAGATAGCACAGAGAAAGATAGCACAGAGAAAGATAACACAGAGAGAAAGATAACACAGAGAAAGATGACACACAGAGAAATATAGCACAGAGAAAGATAGCACAGAGAAATATAGCACAGAGAAAGATAGCACAGAGAAAGATAGCACAGAGAAAGATAGCACAGAGAAAGATAACACAGAGAGAAAGATAACACAGAGAGAAAGATAACACAGAGAAAGATAGCACAGAGAGAGATTAAAAGAAGAGGTGAAGGAGGGACTCATCACCTCCCCATGGTCCAACATACTCGACACTTCCTCTACAGAGTCTATTTAAAACGCGGCGCTAACCGTGTGTGCGTGCGTGCGTGTGGGCTGGGGTAAAGGTGACAGTCGATATAAATTGTGCTTTAACAAAGCACTTTCCTGCTGCTCTGCACACACATCAGAGTATGTGTGTATGTGTGTGTGTGTGTGTGTTACACTGACCTCCTGGACTCCTCCTCAGACTGCTGTCTCCATGGCGAGGGCTGCTTCCTGTCGTCGGAAGCCTCTGCTTCCTGTAGAGAAGAGGCTGATTGAACAGCTATTTCAGACACACACACTGGCTCCAAACTCATTGAGTGTGTGGGCATGGGTGGGTGTGTGTGAGTGATTACTTTTATATGACTTTTAAGGGGGATTTTGTGCTTGTATCGTGTGTGTTTGTGTGTGTATATCTGCTTTTGCACAGGAATATTTAATCCCGCACAGCCATGAATATTTTAGCCATCTGCTGTGCACCGTTTCACTGTAGACACGGCGACAGATTGGGAGATTGCAGGAAATGATTTGAGGACACTGAGACACGGTCCCCACCCAGGGACGACCCGGGACTGCAGTCAGCATGACTGACTGATGTGGAACCCAGAACAGGGTGGGCTGAGTGGGATACAGACGGGTGTGTTGGGGTTTGGGGACTGGCTAAAGGTGTGGGGAGGGCCAGTCTCAGAATAGCCTGAGTGATGGCCATTGTCTAAAACCCCCATGGCGTCCATTTCCCCGCTCCGCGCTCCCCGCTCCGTCCCTGTAGGCTGACTGTCTCAGACTCAGAGGCAGCGGACTGGAATCTCTCTGATAGATTTATACTGGGAAGAACGGCCATTCTTCCTTTGGCTTTTTTTGTTTTACAAAGTCAGTTGTTGAGGCTGTGGTTCGAGACAGGGGCGGTTCTACACGGGGGCCTACAGGGGCCAGTGCCCCTGTAAAACATATCCCTGCCCCCCCCCTGTGGCCCCCCTGAGCTGATTGAATAATAATAATATATATATGTATATATTATTTTTTTTACCCGTTTATCTTCTTCTAGTAGTCATCATGAAACCGAGGAAGGGACATTGCAGCCTTTTTTGCCCCAGTAAATAAAAAAGTGAGAGAAACATCTCAAGGTATTGAGAGAGCTGGAAGAGAGAGAGCCAGAGCCGTTTGTATGATTTTAGTGTAAAGCAAAATTAAAGCATTTAATGTTTGAATATCATTTGTTTCCCTTTTTTAATATGCCCCTGTGATTAAACACTGGCCCCCCCTTGGCCCCCCCTTGGCCCCCCCTTGGCCCCCCCAGTAAAATGTGTCTAGAACCACCACTGCTTCCAGATCCTGGAGGTTGTTCTTCTCCCCTTGTCACATGGTATCTGGCCAGGGAGAGATGGAGATTTTTTTTTACTTTTTTGTACATTTTTGTTCTGAGATGCAAAATGTATTTTGATACTTGATACATGTGGATATGAATGCAAAACAAATGCACTGTACATTTATATATTTACGATTTTCATGTGTTATGACCGTCACTGACACCTCATAAAAGAGGGGGCTCATTGAATGTTCAGTTCATCATGTACTTTCTGTCTAGTCAGGGAAAAGAAGGCCCCAGTTTCAAAGTTCCACTTAGATAAGAGGACGCTTCCGGAGAAATGTGAAGAATGTTCAACTTGGAACCTTCAGCTTGCCAAAACCTCTGGGGGCACACACACACACACGCTCGCACACACGCGCTCCCACACAAACACATTATGCAACTCATAATACTGTCAGACAGAACGTGTGACTAAATCATCTCTTTCCTCCCCTCTATCTGTCCACCCGGCATGTCTGTCTATCATTGTGTCATTGGGAACTAGGAACTAGCTTTCATCCAGTGCAGTATCTGATACAGTCCTTACACACACACACACACACACACACACACACACACACACACACACACAAACACACACAAACACACACACACACAAACACTTGACATTATAACACAATTCTATTCACTGCGTAATCGCCATGTCTGCATGCGTCTGTCCTAGCTGGTAGGAAGTGGACCGATGACAGATCAGAGTAACAGCTCTGAGAAGCTCCCCGCTCCCTCTCTGGTGAGCGAGGACGAGTGGACAGGATGTACAACTGCCATTGTTATCGCTATCGCTTTTTTGGGGAGTTGCCTTGGCAATATTCAAAGGTAAAGAGAGAGCTGGAGGGAAGGTGAGACAAAGGGAGAGGGCTGGAGAGAGAGGGAGAGAGGAGGGAGGAGCGAGGCGGGAGGCAGTGAGTCAGGAGGCCCGTGTTTCATTCCTAGGAGCACAGAGTCAGGGACGGGGTGAACAAGAGGTTGATGAAAAGAGCTGTTGTTCCACAGCAAAGACTCAACGTTGTCTACCGCACCTGAACACACAGGTCTTTGTCAGTCTCCCTTTTTCATTGATAAAACCTTGCAACCGCCAACCTTCCAATGTACCAAGTCATTGTGACATAACCCCTGTGCAATTGTGTCGAGGAAGTGCATTCGAACGTGCCCCCGTGAAACTGAACAATAAACACTATATAGTGGCTCTGTCACTGTTACTAACGTTCCGAAATGGTCTCTCTTCTCTTTCTCCCTCTCCCTCTCTCTCTCCCTCTCCTCACTCTCTCAGCCTGAGGGAACCTTTAGACCGATATCCTGCTGAACTAATTATTTCTCAGCTCATACATTGAACACAGCCAGACACCCTGCTCCAGAGGAGAGGAGGAGAAGTCACGGTGAGGAGCAGCGATGCGGAAGAAGTTTGGATAGCAAGGACAGAGCAAGAGATCGACGCAGGCGAGGGAGCGACATGAGTAGACGGAGCGCGCGATGACAGAGGAGTGAGGGACGAGATTGGGAGAGACTGCGCGAGGGATGCTCGTACGAGTCCAGGAGAGAGCTCGGCTATACCATCGTGGTGACATGAGAGGACGAGAGGGAGACGGCGCGACGATGGAGAGGAGAGCGCGCATGCAGTCTCGGAGTGGAGAGTACACGATGGCGGAGCGAGCGGACCGAGCGACGACGGGAGATGGTTGATGCATTGAGAGACTGGGGAATGTCTATTTCGCAGAGCGGAACGAGGGGAGAGGTGAAGGCGATGCAGACCGGGGCGCAAGGGCGAGAGGATGATCCGAGATGAGCTAGAGGGAGAGAGACGGGTACCACATTCGAGAGGGAATGTAGAGCGGTGGAGCCCAGACGGGGTAGAGAGGACGTATACGGGACCCCGAGAAGGAGACGAGACGATGATAGCGGTCCAGGACGCGAGAGGAGGAGATGTGGCAGAGGCCAGAGACGCGGAAGCAGACCGCAGCGGAGTCGCTCCGAGACGGCGTGCGAGGTACATCGACCGCAGGGGACGAGGAGCAGCGTGGAGAAGGTGAGAGAGAGAGCGCATAGGGGATCGATGGGCCACGGAGCGGAGTTGAGCGGAGGGTCCAGAGCGCGAGAGAGGCCCGCGCCGTAGAGCAGCGGGGACGACGGGAGGTAGGTCGATCGGGAGCGACGTTTCCAATGGGCTGAAGCGCATGATGCTGGGGAGTAGGGGGAGGGCGGTAGGGGAGTATTTCCACGCATCGCGCGTTCACCCTCTCCTTCTGCTGTTCGGCTTTGTGTTCGCATCGCGGTTAGCCTTGGGCGATGGGGCGAGGGGCGTGGGTGAGGCTGACGCGAGGGCAGTCCAACACGCCTCACACTCCGTCTTCGAGGGATGGAGAGGGGCGTGTCGCGCGACCTAGGAGTAGGGCCTTTGAGCAGGGCGTGCTCGTGGGCAGAGGAGTGAGAGGGGCAGGGACGGCAGCGGTGGTAGGCGGGCGGATCGAGATGCTTTGAGTGCACGTGGAGAGTGAGGGTCACGAGAGGAGAGAATGCGAGAGTGCTATCCCGGAGACAGGAGGGAGGAGGGCGAGAGGTGCATGAGAGCGAGAGGGAGAGAGGGGAGCAGCGAAGTAGCGGCAGAGGGAGAAGTAGGGAGACGGGACGAGGCGGAGAGGCACAGGAGAGAGACGGGGAGAGGGATGCAAGCCGTGGAGAGGCAGAGAGGTGCAGAGAGCGGATGAGGGATCGAGAACGAGATGTGTGGAGAGGGAGAGGTGAGCGCGGGCAGAGGGAGCTGTAGAAACCGCCGTCAGAGCAGCGAGAGTGACGCAGAAGAGAGGAGAGGGAGAGGGAGACGGGAGAGAGAGGGAGAGGAGAGGATGAGCAGGACGAGAGAGGGAGATTGGGGAGAGACGAGAGGCGAGGCGACCGAGGGAGCAGGAGAGAAGAGAGTGAGCGAGGCGAGAGAGCACGCGAGAGAGCAGAGAGAGAGGGAGACGATGAAGAAGGAGAGAGAGCGTCGCAGAGACGGCGAGGGAGAGGGAGCGAGAGGAGAGATGGGAGAGGGAGTGAGAGAGATGCGGAGAGGGAGGAGGGAGAGCAGAATCCCAAGAGAGATAGAGGGCCAGGAGTGGAGGATAGAGGTACTGATGCTGACACGGGAGGAGTCAATAGTAGATTGAGATGAACAGAGATTGAAAGCAACCGCAAACAGATAGCCACGCTCTATGCAGACAGAGAAGACAACACACACACACACACACACACACATAGCACACGCTCTCCAATGTAAAAGTGTTGTCATGCCACACACATATTAGTGTCTTTCTCGTCATTCCACCTGGCCTCTCTCTCGTCTTTCCACATATCTTCGTTTTTAACGCTCTCATACCTCTCTCTACCTCTCTCTACCTCTCTCTTACCTCTCTCTACCTCTCTACTCTCTCTACCATCATCTCTACCTCTCTCTACATCTCTCTCTCTTTTAACCTAGACTCTCTTGTCTTTCGGACCTATTCCTCTCCCCCTCCATCCCCATCTATGTCATTAAAATTGATATCAGCCCATCAGTGGTTGAGGAGGGCAGCCCCGCCGCCATGCGCACTAGGAGCACAGAGAACGAGCTCCTGCTCCTATGGACAAGTGGAATTACTAGGATACAGACCCATCTCGGCCTCACCTACAACACACACGCACACACACACAACCACACAGCACACAACCACACACACACACACACACACACACAGCCACACACAGACACACACACCAAGCAAACATAGGACATGGAGAGGAACGAGGTAAATGGCTATCGCAGACAGAGCATGCACAGTGTGTCGCTAGGAGAGGCCACTAAGTAAAGGGTAAATCGTGTAGTGGCTTCCTTCTCTGAGAATGAGTCCTGTCTGTAATGTCTTGTGCAGCCTCTGAAGGCTGTGAAAGGAGATTACAGATAACAACATAACAGAGGCTATGGCAATCACTGCTTTAATGAGGCAGATAATCGCCAGACAGTCAGAATGAGCGCTCGCGCGCGCGTGCGCGCGAGTGACTCGCGCTCGTCTTTAGCCTCACCTCCCTCATTCGCTTGGCCTCCCCCTTCTCTATCCATGCCTTTCTTCACCTCTCTCCTTCTCCCACAACACATCCGTGTCCTATCTCTACTCTCTCTCTACTCTCTCTAATATCTCTCTGCTATGTCTCTATGCGATCATACACACAAAGAGATGAGAGCAGAACCCATCCAGGGTTTCGTGAGCCACGGCTCGGCCCGGCTCGTATCGTGTGTTGACTGCGTGACGGGTTTGTCAGCATCGACGAGCTCCTGTCCACCTGAGCTCTCACGCGTTCATCCCCTGAACACGTTCTCTCCCCGGCACCTCCAGCCTCACTGTCGTTTCTGCACAAGTGCTCCGCTTTTCGGGGCTGAGGCACGGACATCGGCACCCCCATCAAACACCTCCCTCTCCCTCCCTCCCCCTCCTTCCCCCATACCTCCCTCCCTCTCCCCGGTCGTGTCTCCGACAGCTGGTGATTGACGTTTCAGCCTGGGTGACAGGACGGTCAGGTGACGGTTGAGCTGAGCCGAGCTGCACTAATGGGTGACAGGAGGAGGAGAGGTGCCTTCTGGGAGATGTGCAGATGTATTCTAGGGGACTGGCACACACACCACACACACGACATTACCATATCAAAGGGCTGCCACAGGGGAGGTTTTGTGAGGGTATGTGTGTGTGTGTGTGTGTGTGTCCTGGACCTGTGTTTGAGGACAGCTCAACAGAAGTTTGGGTTGAAATGCTCAGTGTTGACCATCATACAGTCAAACATGAACACGCGCACACTGGAGTCTGAACAATTAGAGAGAATATTTAAGACAGAGAAGAGTTGATAAAGACAGAGAGAGAGAGAAGTAAATAAAGTGTAATGACGCAGTCAATGTCTGAATGTTATCTGACAGAATACACTGTCCTAACTGTGGAACTGTGAATGTGTGTGTGTGGTGTGTGTGTGGTGGGTGTGGGTGGGGGGATCACTGCCCTGAACAACATGACATGATTGACCTGAGTAAACTTCAAATTTAGGTCATATTTGAACAAAAGTCTGCTGTCATGGTAACCGTAACTGCTTCACACCACCCCATCAAGTATTGGGCCCAGGCTGACGAGGTGACTGTACAAAGTCAGCCTGGAGGAAAGGGAAGTGTTCCCTACAAGCAGCCAAAACCAATGGAACTCAGATCAGAAGATGACCTATTTAGTATATCTAGTCAGTGTAGGTGTAGTGTGTAGATTGAGTGACACCTTTTCTTTGAGACTGTGTGTGTGCAAGTGTGTGTTTTCAGGACTGCAAAATTGTGAAATCGACTGCAGTGCCAAGTTGCTTAAAAAGGGTGTCAGAGAGACAGAGAGCAACAACACAGGATCAAAGAGAATATGAGAGGGAGAGATGGAAGACCTTCCCTGGAGAGGAGGAACCACATCTCTCTCTCTAGGCCTTCTCTATCTACTCTCTCTCTCTCTCAGCTCTCTCTCTCTCTCTCTCTCTCTCTCGCTTCTCGTTTCTCTCTCGCTCTCTCATCTCTCTCTCGATCTCTCTCGCTCTCTCGCTCTCGCTTTCTCTCTCGCTTTCTCTCTCTCTCTCTCTCTCGCTTCTCTCACTCTCTCTCTCTCTATCTCTCTCTCTCTCTCTCTCTCTCTCACACTTTCTTTCCAGTTCTTTGTCTCTCCGTGCCGCACTCTATCTGGGTCACTGTTTGTATCCTTGTCTCTGCCCTCTCGTTTTTGTCTGTTTGGAATGTGCCACCTAGGTGCAGCTGGGATCTTCGGACCTGGAGAGAGAGAAAGCAAGCAAGGGAGAAAAAGAGTGAGAGAGTGAAAGAGTGAGAGAGAGAGGAGAGAGAGAGAGAGAGAGAGAGAGAGGCCAGAAGGGTTGAAACAAAAGAAATAAAAAATCCTAACCATTGGCTTACGACACTGTTAAAGTGCACTTCTGCTGACAGCTCAGTACAGAGGACTGTGTGTGTGTGTGTGTGTGTCTGTATGTGTGTGTGTGTGTGTGTGCGTGTGTGTGTGTGTGTGTTAGGGCCGAAGAAATCAGGTCACTCCCCCTGAGGGTTCAGACAGAGGCTCATATTCAATGCTCTTTATGAGAGAGCTGTCCCTTTGTCAAATAAACCCTCTCTACCTCTCTATCTGTTTCCCAGGCTCGCTCGCCCTCCCTCTCTGCCTCGCCTTTCTATCTCTATTTGCCTGTCTGTCTGCGTGTTGTCTGTCTGTCTGTCTGTCTGTCTCTCCTCTCTCACCAGCTCTCATCCCCTCTCGGGCATCCAGCGACTATAACTTGCTCTCTTCCCCCTTGAACCGCTCTCTCTCATGCTTTCATGCTCCGCCCCTCTCCCCGTCTCTCCCTCTCGCTCATTTTCATTCATCTTTCCTTACATATATCTCTCCGAGAGTCAGAAGTCTTCTCTTTGAACTCCCTCCTCAGCTCTCTCTCTCTATCTCTCTCTCCCTCTATCCCTCTATCTCTCTCTCCCTCTCTCTCTCTCTTACTCTGTGTGTGTTTCCATCGGCCCTCGCGGAGAGGATCTACAAAGGCTCATCTCTCTGCGAAGGCCCAACTAAGACTTACAGAAAACATACTTTCAAACTCCAGTAAAGAAAGGCAATAGGACCGAATGTCCTCGTAAAGTTTTGGGGTTACTTTCACTTGCCAATACTTTTTTGTACATGGTTTGATACAGAGTGCTAATTGGGTGCTGTGGTTTTACTGTAATTAAAGGGATGACATGAGTTCATCTGAAAGGAATGCAGAGTGAGTTAGGAACCAATCAGAGTCCGAGTTCCACAGCCAGAGGGAGGCCTTGGTGTGGCGCCAGGCAGGAAGCAGCTGACTGCTGGACAGGAAGTGGACTTAAAAGGACAGTGTGAGCCTCAGGGAAGAGTAGAAGCTCCTGTGTGTTTTGTGTGTGGCGGTGTGTTTGCAGGCATGTGTGTGTGTCTCTGGCTTCACGGAGGATCATTGTTTTAAGCAGTACAGCAGAGTCCTCAAACAGGATAAGGACCCAAAGCACACAGCTAAAAGCACCCGAGAATGCAAAAGAACAAAACATTGGACTGTTCAGAAGTGGCCTTCTATGAGTCCCACATCTAAATACAACAGTCTACGGAAAGAGCT